>CAXKVI010000003.1:91806435-92073822 GCA_964058755.1 Campiglossa producta | reverse complement strand
TACCATGGGTTTCAACTCTGAAAAATTCACCTCCATGGAGAACTTTCACCACAGTGCAAACACTGGTTATACTGTGATTTCGGTCCTAACGAATGACACCCTTCGTTGAGTGGCTTCCAATAAGGGGAACCCGATCAGGTGAGCACAGCTGTAAGTCAAACAGCTGATTCATATCTTACTTGTACAGTTGTACTATGGCCTCGGGTTGCTGTGTTAGTTAAGCTAGTTTGACACTGTCTACAGTGTCAAAATTGGGTCTATTAGAAAGAGAGAGAAATAAGGATAACTTACTTGTAGACCTGTACTATGCCTTTTTCTCACGTATGTATATCGGAAGTAGCCGAAGTTGGCTGCACTCCCTATTTCTTTTACATGTCACTTACAGAAGAGTGTGTTCAAGCACACAGTTGCATTTTAATGCTAATAATATACAAAAGAGTTCGTTCAGGCAGACAGTTACATTTTAATACTAATAATATTTCATTACCCTTATGGGTCAGTTACATAAAACTTTATTTTGGCTTTACCTCAATCTTTGACTTTGACAGAAAAGTTCAGTATACGTATTTAAGCCAAGCATGGCAAATTGGAGACCTCAAAGTTAAAGCGAGGTTGAAATTTGGCAAACTCTCAAATTTTACTTGCTTTGCTTGCTTTGACAATCAGATGTTGATGAATTTGCTTTAATTAAAGAATAAAAAGTTGGAGGAAATAATAATTAATTAATTTTTTCTCTATTATATTAATAAATTAACCAAAACACTCTGAATGCAAAGAAATAAATAACGAAAACAAATGTATAAAAGAGAAGCGCCAAGGCGTTCGTTGTAGCATACCTCTAAAGTTGGACGCAAAGTTTTGAGGTAGCAAATGTCAGGCGAGGTTAACAAAGCTTTATGTATTCGACCCTTTACACATTATGCAAACGATCTAAAATTCTAAAATTTTGTATATAATTTTTTTCTAATTTGGAACAAATCTAAGGGGTTTCCCATGTGAAAATGCGAAAAGAAAATAACGGCCACCCTAGTGTCCAGACACCCTCGTTTAACTCTGATTTGGGTAAGGTAACAAGTGAAGCCCTCACTTATCCAGAAAGAACCACGAAGGGCAATATGTTTGCCTGACATGTGGCTTTTCTCACGACACAAACCATTGACTCACATACTCTTCTAACACCAATATCACTTTGGTCAAACCATAATGAAGCTTATGGTTTCCTTCCAATACCGTTAGAAGAGATTGATAACAATTTAGACCAATAGGCGCTACGTTGTTGTTGTTGTTAACAGCAAAACACTCCCCGAAGGTTTTGGGGAGTGATGCCAAAGTTGACAGTCCTTGGCAGGATATGACCCCGGTACGCTGCGGTACTGCCCGACTGTCGTGGTAGCGATTTGGTATGACCAGTGGAACCTTCTAGGTCATGTCATCCCTCCATCCGTGAGGAAGGAGTAGATGGGTAATGAGAGGTGAGAGGCATCATATCCGTAGATCAACCATCGAGATCAACCCTGCGGGTTAGGGGTTTAGAATATGCCCGAGGTAGGCATACCGGTCGTAAGAGGCGACTAATATGCACATAGGTAATAGGCGTTCCGTAGGGATATGTTTCGTTACAACAAGAACAACGGAAATAGAGACCTAGTAAAGCGGATAAAAAATTATCAGTCATCCTGGCTAGGCAATACTTTACAACTCCAAGCCCACAAAATACGAAGCGTTTTCAAAAGCAGCGAAAAGCCCATTTGAAGGAATGATAATGGGAGCCTCTACGGGTTTAATTGTAAAGGGAAGCCCGCACGGAGTCCTTCCGCACTACAAGGAAACACTTTTTCCATTATCTGGGTATCTGCGGTAGTGTTTTGGAACGCAATAAACGCATCCTCAAGGAGTCCTATAAGTACGGCGACCATCCGTTCTGTTTTTGGCAGAACAGTTCTGTTTTTAAGAAGCTTGTTCTGCGTATTTTTTTTCTAAGGAAAATAACAGAAATGTTCTTTTTTTAAGCAAATGTTCTGTTTTTGTTCTGCTTTTTTGTACCGGCAACCCTTTTAACAAATGTAATGAGTTACTCCGTAAAGTGAGTAGACTGGAAATGGGCTCAATAATTTCAAAATTTTATGAAAAATTCAAAATCTTTCAAAATATTTTCAGAATAATTTGTTTGGTTTTTACCACGGTCAAGCGCTTCAAATCAAAACTTAGTACTCATATTAAATCGATTTCAATATCAAGGTGCAAATATGAACTTCATAAATATGTATATGAAATTCATAAATAACACTGTGCAACACGAAAAAATACCTCATAAGTTTTCGAAGGTATGAAAACCCGGTTTTCGACACCTAACTCAAGATTTTGGAGGTGTCTGACAAATTTCTTGTACACAGTTCTTCTTAATTCGGTGATATCTACCAGAAAAATACTATTACTTCCCAGGTATTTTAACTTTGGTCAATTTTGTTGCCCGGTGTAATATAAAAGGTTTAATCAGCTCTTATTAATCAAAATTTGTATGAAAATGTAATTTTAAAAGCTTTATAAACGAATTATATTTTTTATAAATATGAGGGTTAGAGTTTACATACCAGCGGAGATAGACGCAAAATCATAGTTGAACTTTCTTAGCTCAAACAAACAAGTTTTTCTAAGTTTTATATTAACAAGGAAAATGTCTCTCACCATCAAGAAATACTATTCACAAAACGGAGATATATAGGTACTTCAAAAAGTACTGACTTTTAATTGATGCAGCTTGGTTGAAGTTATTTGAGATTACAATTTCAATGTTTCACAGACGTTGCAACATTTTTTACTGCAAAAAGATGATTACGTCATGCAAATCAGGAACACTTTTTTATTCCAAACATTGAAAGTGTAACGTCAAATAGTTTATAAGCGAGTAGCGAAATTTTCACATGAGGCCAATACCAATCTTTGATTAAAAAAGAGTTCTGTTTTGTCAAAAAAAATTTATGGTCACCGTACCTATAATAAACTTTGCTGCATACATATTTAAAAGGCACTTCCCCGTCGGATACGCTACGTCGGGAGTCCTAACGGAGCACCTTACGGAATAGTTTGGTTATACCTATATGACACTGAGTTCTCTCGAAAACTCAAACAGCCATTAGCTATTTGCAGAAGCCTGACGGATCCTGGACCAGCACGGAAGGGGAAACCCTTGAGCTGCTCTTGAACACACATTTTCCGGGTAACTTGCATAATGCACCGTCGGCTCCTGCATAAATATACCCATCACGGAGGAAAGGGTAAGACGGGCAGTTAAGAGTTTTGAACCGTTTAAGGCTGCCGGACCAGACGGGATTATCCCCGCGCAACTCATTAAGAGACATCAGCCAAATGGCTAGTATTTCTCTATACAGCCTGCCTGGTTCTCAACTACATTCCGCGCTCCTGGAGACACGCCACGGTAGTGTTTATTCCTAAGGCTGGGAAGGGCTCCCACTACGAGCCAAAGGACTACAGACCCATCAGCCTCTCGTCCTTTGCACTCAAAACTTTCAAGAGGATAATTAGCGACTACCTCTCCACTACTATTGATAGCAACCTTATCTCCAGCTATCAGCATGCTTACACCAAGGGGGCGGGAAGATAGTGGCATATGCAGACGATTTAGCCATTGCATACAGGGGCAAATTCCCACAAACTCTGTGTGACTTGATGCAAGTAGCACTGCGTGAAGTCTCGGCATGGTCCTCTCTTTACGGACTTATTATCAACCCGAGAAAAGTGGAACTCGTTCTCTACACCAACCGGTACAAAATACCACCGCTTGACCTACCAGAATTCAATGGCGTGGAGCAACGGAGCACATTCTGTGCAAATGCGATGCAATCTCTAGAAGAAGGCAAAGAATCCTTGGAGCCATGACCCTAGAGTGCAAGCACGTACGTGAACTAAAGCCGATCCTAATCTTGGATTTCTTGAAAGTGATCGGCCTCGTAGACGTGTTATATGAGGGCACAATAAATCTTAAGGTCGCAGTGCAATACCTCAAGTTTATTATTATTATTACCCTTTCCTCAGTGATGGGTATATTTACTGCCAGGTTCAAGGCCGTAGACAGGGGGAGCGTTACGGGGGTTCGAGCTCTCATTCATACTACCTGATCACTGCAGCGTCTTCCAGGCTGAAGTCTCAGCAATCTTGGATGCCGCGATAGGCGGAGCATCGTTATTTTCAGCGACAGCCAGGCGGCCATCAAAGCTCTTGGCTCTTGTTCGTTCAACTCTGAACGTTTCACATGGGTCCCGGGACACAGGGACATGGATGGAAACTGTAAGGCAGACGAACTTGCCAGGCAGGGTACGACCAAGCAGGTTCTTCGGTGCCGTTTGCCACATGCAAGCTAATGCTGAAGGAGTACACACTCCGTCAAGCTAACGAAAGGTGGCAACAATCCCCAAAGGTGCCGGACATCCAAAATGGGATCATAAAAGATCTACAGGCATTCACGCCCTAGGAAGGAGAGAAATCTCCATATTAATAGGTGTTCTAACTGGGCACTGCCTTATTGGTAGGCACGCAGAAAGGCTAGGTGTGCCCTACCGAAGTAGCTGTAGGAGCTGCAAAGTTGATGAGGAAACGGTGAAGCACCTCATCTTGTTGTTGTTGTTGTAGCGAGGTGTAGCCCTGCCTAAATGTCAGACAGTGTCACCCCGAGTGTATTGCTCTTGGCCGGGTCGATATAAGAAAACGACCCGGGTCGTTTCGGCACGATGGGTACAGCACAAAAACTGGTACCGTTCTCGTAGAACCGGCAATAAAAGAAACTAGCCGTGTAGGCTATGTAGGTCATTTAGCGTTACTCAGGGTGCACAAACTGGGAGGCGACCTAGTTTTACACCCCCTCATTTTCAACTTCCCGGCTTTAAGCGGCGCGAGAACGCGGGTTTTGGGAGTTCCCTTCCTGGATAGCTTAAGCCAGATCGCGGAACTGGACATAAAGGACTTGATGGCCTTCATAAAGTCATCTAAGTGGTTCGAGGAGGAGTAACGGTGTCGGTTTAGGAATGTCAGTCCCGGGATTCTGCTATGTGGAAAATTCCAACAACTGAGGGATTTTTCATATGGCCGGGTGTTGGTGGTATCACAACGGGCCTTTCAAAACTTGCCTAAGTGTGCCTCTGCGGCAGCCACTTGAACCTAACCTAACCTAACCTAAATAAAGCAATATTATAGATTTTTTTTCGTATAATGTGAAACCTAAACGATGGTGAAAATTTCAAACCCCCAGCTCAGCGGGAAGTTAATTCAAAATCCAAAGCAAAATCTCTGGAAACGAAAATTTTCAAATATCTCTACCCATGCGCCACCGGAATTATTATTATCGGAATTATTTTTTTGTTAAGGTGCGTTAGGGTA
Organism: Campiglossa producta; assembly: GCA_964058755.1. Taxonomy (NCBI): domain Eukaryota; kingdom Metazoa; phylum Arthropoda; class Insecta; order Diptera; family Tephritidae; genus Campiglossa; species Campiglossa producta. The sequence continues at coordinate 92,068,431 of CAXKVI010000003.1, read as the reverse complement.
GAAAACAAAGCGATGATGAACATTTCAAGATCCTACCTCAACGGAAAAAAAACTAATGGCGGCGATATACCAACAGGTTATCATAATCTCTAACGAGATTTTTAGCCGAGCTTCTCTTTCCAACTTGTGGTGTGTTGCTTTTGAGTTTTTCCTACAAGTTGGCGGGACCTACAGTTTTTGCCGACTCCGAACGGCACTTGCAAAGCAAATGAATTTTTTTCTGAGAAGCTTCTCATGGCAGAAATACACCCGGAGAGTTTGCCAAACTACTGCCGAGGGGCGACCCCGCTTAGAAAATTGTTTTTCTAAATAATTTTTGATGTTACTTTTGCCGGGCATCGAACCGCCACGACTTGGTGTAGAAGGCCGAACACTTAACCGCTACACCACAGCGGCCGCGGCCGGCGGACGGAAGTTCGTTGAAAAACGAATTAATCGACACCGAAAACAGACCTTCGCATTTCTTAAATAGAGCGACTCACGCACCACATAGCGGGTCCAATTCTTTTTGGAACAATTGGAAAATGAGTATGTAATGCACACGCTAACTATCAGCCAAAATGGTTCATAATTATGATTTTCAGTTTTTATTACCCCGATCTCAGCTCCACCTAGCGGAATTTTTTTAAAGAAAATATTTGTTTTCATGGTAGTAATACATGTTCCGAATTTCAGCCAAATCGGACCATAAACGCGATTTTTGAAAATATAGCGACCCACGAGCCACCTATCGGAATTTTTTTTTTTTTTTCATAATATTGCATTGTCATCGCGGCCTGAACTGTGGTGAAATTTCAAGACCCTAGCACAACAGGAAGTTGGTTCAAAATCGAATGCAAAAATCTGGGCACAAGAACGACGAAAGCGACCTAATAAAAACATTTTAAAAAATATTCAAAGAATTTAAATAAGAAAAAAAAAAAATATTTTAGAATTTACACTGCACGTTTAGGTGGATGCCTGGACAACGCCGTTTGATCTACAGGTGCATAAACCGGCTTTGGGGCATATCCATACAACGTCTGTTGGCCATTACTCTGCGCTCTGTCCGCTAAACAATGTCTTACATGCTGCAACACCTGGCATTTCTGAAGAGGAGCGTCATCTTCCTCGAGAGACAAGGGTCACTCTGGCTCAATTACGCTCTGATATTGTAGCAGGTTAAACTCCTACATATCTAGACTGAACCCTGATGTGCCGAATGTATGTCCGGCATGCGGCTCGTCCCCCACAATACCAATCACTTATTTTCTTGCTCATTTGAGCCCACTCTTCTAACACCCATCTCTCTTTGGTCCAACCCTATTGAAACTGCTAGTTTCCTTGGACTCCCGTTAGAAGATATTGATGACAATTTAGGTTAAGGAAAAATACGCGTTGGGCAGGACTACATCTCGTTACAACAACAGGTGTGCGAAATTATAAATACTAGAGTTCGCCCAGTGGTTGAAATTCAACCACAAAACCTTATTTTATTTTCCTACCTTTTTGCCATTTCTTAAATTTTCCTTTCTTTTCCATATTTTGCATATTTTTGGTTTCTATACATTCCTATTCATTTTGCCTTTTCCTCCGTCTTTACACCATTCAGTAATATAGTTTCAATGTTGATAATTATTTATTCTTCTTAGGTCGTCTTCATGCGTATTTCTTTCCTTTCCTTTCCTTAGCATTCATTTGCTCTTATTTCCTTTCCTTTCCTCTCCTTTCATCTCAATTTATTTCTTTTGCTTTTCTTTCCTTCTCTTCCCTTTTATTTACTTTCCTTATCTTCTCCGTTCTTTTCCTTTTCTTTCCTTTTCTCTTCTTTCATTTAATTTTATTTCCCTTGTTGTTGTTGTTGTAACGATGTGTAGTCCTGCCCAACGCGTATTTTTCCTTAACCTAATTGTCATCAATATCTTCTAACGGGAGTCCAAGGAAACTAGCAGTTTCAATAGGGTTGGACCAAAGAGAGATGGGTGTTAGAAGAGTGGGCTCAAATGAGCAAGAAAATAAGTGATTGGTATTGTGGGGGGACGAGCCGCATGCCGGACATACATTCGGCACGTCCGAGTCGCCGTCGCTCAGAAGCTGACTCTCGGAGTAGAGTCTCCTGAGAGCCGAGCCACCGTCCGAGCTGGACGACGCGAACCCACCGTTGCAGTTAAATTGCAACAATTTAAATTGCGAAGGAGAGGCAATGGCCACTCTGGGAGTTAAAGACTGATGTGTTCGCCTAGATGGTGGTAGGTTATGTCGCGATATTGATCTCCGTTGCAGTCCTGAAGCCGGCGGGATTCGTTCACTATTAGATGACTGTGCATCCGTCGGCATACGTTTCACGTATTGCCGGTTCTGCGAGAACGGTATTTGTACCTGTACAATACCCTTCGTACCGAAACGACCCGGGTTGTTTTTTTTTATAATGACTCGGCCAAGAGCAATACATTTCGAAGTGACCCTGTCTAACGCGTCACGATTCCCTCACCTATTATCATCCCCGGAACAGCCCCTTGCAGCACGGCTGCTCCTTATTCTCTTGATCCGGGCTGGCATTGAGCCAAATCCTGGCCCAAGAGAATGGTTCTGCTGCGTTTGTCGGAAGAAAATATATACAAGACGATCACACTCAGTACAGTGTGCATCATGCAAAGGTTGGTTGCACAAATCTAGTTGCTCCGGACTAGATCCGAAAGCACATCGGCCCACTAGTTTCTATAAAAATTTTGTGGCGCCCTGCTGTTCACGTCGTAGGACGTCCCGAGGCAAGCGACGCTCATATGTTGCTTTATCGCCCTCTAATAATAATCAAGTCTCCACGACCTGCAATAATTATATTGCCCAGCAGAATATATGTGTTCCCGGCTGTAGCTTACTTCCTAGTGCATCAACAGCACAAGCACCCACTCATGGCTACTTTCTTCGTAGCACATCGGTTGATGCTTGTAGCACTACTGAGCTTCAGCCCCCGTCTCTAAACTCTTTAATAACTTCTTCCGGCACTAGCACGAATGAAAGTCAAGTCCATCAACTTCTGGTCCCTCACTCTTCGTGCACTGTATGTCGGCACAGGATATATGCGTCTGTGGCATCGGTCAAGTGCAACTCCTGCCTAGGCCTGTGTCACCTACGCATATGTTCTGGGCTCGCAAACATAAATCTTTGGACTGATGTGTTTGTCGCGCCTTGCTGTCGAGTTGTGCAGCCCTCAACGCCGACGGAAGTACACTCATCTAATAGTGAACGAATTCCGCCGGCTTCAGGACTGCAACGGAGATCAATATCGCGACATAACCTACCACCATCTAGGCGAACACATCAGTCTTTAACTCCCAGAGTGGCCATTGCCTCTCCTTCGCAATTTAAATTGTTGCAATTTAACTGCAACGGCTTGACCGGCAAGATAGCGGAGATAACCACATTTATGCAGCTACATAAAATCAAAATTGCTGCAATCCAGGAGACAAAACTTGGCCCCCACTCGAATCTCCGAGCGAGTGGAGGCTACCACGTACTCCGGCATGATCGTACAGACGGCGGAGGTGGTCTCGCGTTCCTTGTACACCATACGGTGCAGTATAGGGAATTTGATATCAACACTGACCAAAGTGACTTACCTTTAGAGTGTCAAGGTATAGTTATACAAGCTGGTGGCGTTGATCTCGAGCTAATCAATATATACATTCCTCCCGTCACCTGCTGCCCCAGAAGTTATCGTCCTGACCTTAGGGCGTTTCTTTGTGGCGATAACCGTATCATCATGGGCGATTTTAATGCCCATCATGATATGTGGCATTCACACCTTTCGGTGGACGGCAGAGGACGGGAATTAGCCGAGCAAATTGATAACTCCTCTTCTGTACTGTGAACGGAGACTCCTCAACTAGGATGGCTGTTAACTGCAGTAGCTCCCCGGACCTAACTATTGTTAGCCCGGGGTTAATTAACAGCATCAACTGGCAACCTATGGTGGCCCTGTCATCCGACCACCTGCCTATCATCCTGTCTGTCGATCGTGCCACGGATTTTATCACGTCGGAGAAACGTACTTACGTGAATTTCAAAAAGGCCAATTGGGTCGGCTTTTTGGAATTCACGGAGAGCTCCTTTGGTGATCTTCCCATTCCCACTGACGTACACGTTGGCGAGCGCAACATACGTGAGGTCATTAAAAAGGCTACAGCCCGTTTCATACCAGCTGGTAGGATAAAAGATATCAGGCCTAACTTCCCAGCTGAGGCCGCAGCTTTGGCCAACGAACGTGACCTCATACGCAACATCGATCCATCTGACCCACAGATCGGTGATCTCAACGTGGAAATCAGAAGGCTGGTTAACGAACACAAACAAACCAAATGGGAGGAGCACCTCAGGTCTTGTAACCTCTCTACCGGTGTTGGGAAATTATGGTCCACCGTCAAGTCCTTGTCGAATCCTTCGGGTCCACCAAAAAATGTCGACATTACCTTTGGTGACAAGACAAGATAAATGACCCCAGGAAATGTGCACAGGCTTTTTGTCGACAATATGTCCCACACCCTGCGCAAGACAGGGCTAGACGTGGAATCTTCAGGCGTGCGCATAAACACAAAAACTATGCCCCCGTTCCCATCACCGCTACAGAGGTTCAAGAGGCCATCCGGAAGGCCAAAAACTCCAAAGCCATCGGCCCTGATGGCATAGCCATGGTGCATCTAAAACACATCGGCCTAGCGGGGGTCAAATATTTAACGGCCGTCTTCAATTTGTCTCTGATCACAGCTGTCATACCCGACAAATGGAAGCAGGCAACTGTGATCCCACTACTAAAGCATGGCAAGCCAGCTAACGTTGGGGAGTCATATCGCCCGATATCACTCCTCTCGCCAGTAGTAAAGACACTTGAGGCGGTCCTACTCCCGCTCTACACATCACACTTGATGTTAGCCGAGCACCAACATGGCTTCAGGAAAGGTAGGAGCACAACATCTGCTCTAAATGTCATAAACACTCAGATAACTGACGGTCTTAATCAAAATAGGCCTAATGACAGGACGGTTCTAGTTGCACTTGATTTGAGTCAAGCTTTTGACACAGTAAATCATGGGCAACTTGTAGCTGATTTGGAAGACTCGTCACTCCCCCCCTGTCTAAAGCGTTGGACCGCCAATTGTCTCAGTGGTCGTCGGTCGTCTGTTGTATTTAGAAACAAAAAATCTAAAGCCAGGAAGATAAAACAAGGGGTACCACAGGGTGGTGTCCTCTCCCCGTTATTGTTTAACTTCTATATTTCGAAGCTTCCTCCTCCACCAGAAGAAGTTACGATTGTTTCTTACGCAGACGATTGCACGATATTGGCAACTGGTACTTCCGTTGATGAGCTGTGCTCCAAAATAAATGGTTATCTCCCCTCTCTAGTCGAGTTCTTTACTGCCCGAACCTTGACATTGTCGCCAACAAAGTCTTCGGCGACCTTATTCACGACGTGGACGGCGCAGGTTGGCATGGAATTAGAAATCTATGTAGGTGATCATAAAATACCTACTGTCGCTCACCCAAAAATTTTAGGAGTGACTTTTGACACCATGCACACTTTCGCTGCCCATTCAGCCGCAATTGTCTCAAAATTACAGAGCCGCAACAAATTCCTCAAGTCACTAGCCGGCAGTACTTGGGGTAAAGACAAAGAAACGTTGTTGGTAACGTACAAGGCAATAGGTCGGCCGATCCTGAACTATGCGTCGCCGATATGGTCGCCGGGGCTTGCAGACGTTCACTGGAATCAGCTTCAGGCCTGTCAAAACACCGCGCTCAGAACCGCTACGGGGTGCGTCCTTATGTCACCTATATCTCATATACATAATGAGGTGGAAATGCTTCCAGTTAGGGAGCATAATGAAATGCTAAACAAGCAGTACCTACTGAACTGCTGTAAACCACAGCATCCCGGTAGACAACTGCTTGAACTCATTCCGCCTCCTAGGACCATAAGGTCGCATCTACGTAAACATTTTGATGAGATCCGTCACTATATAACAACGCCGTTTGATCTACAGGTGCACAAACAGGCTTTGGGGCATATCCATACAACGTCTGTTGGCCATTACTCTGCGCTCTGTCCGCTAAACAATGTCTTACATGCCGCAACACCTGGCATTTCTGAAGAGGAGCGTCATCTTCCTCGAGAGACAAGGGTCACTCTGGCTCAATTACGCTCTGGATATTGTAGTAGGTTAAACTCCTACATATCTAGACTGAACCCTGATGTGCCGAATGTATGTCCGGCATGCGGCTCATCCCCCCACAATACCAATCACTTATTTTCTTGCTCATTTGAGCCCACTCTTCTAACACCCATCTCTCTTTGGTCCAATCCTATTGAAACTGCTAGTTTCCTTGGACTCCCGTTAGAAGATATTGATGACAATTAGGTTAAGGAAAAATACGCGTTGGGCAGGACTACACATCGTTACAACAACAACAAGGGCTGCACAACTCGACAGCAAGGCGCGACAAACACATCAGTCCAGAGATTTCTGTTTGCGAGCCCAGAACATATGCGTAGGTGACACAGGCCTAGGCAGGAGTTGCACTTGACCGATGCCACAGACGCATATATCCTGTGCCGACATACAGTGCACGAAGATTGAGGGACCAGAAGTTGATGGACTTGACTTTCATTCGTGCTAGTGCCGGAAGAAGTTATTAAAGAGTTTAGAGACGGGGGCTGAAGCTCAGTAGTGCTACAAGCATCCACTGATGTGCTACGAAGAAAGTAGCCATGATTGGGTGCTTGTGCTGTTGATGCACTAGGAGGTAAGCTACAGCCGGGAACACATATATTCTGCTGGGCAATATAATTATTGCAGGTCGTGGAGACTTGATTATTATTAGAGGGCGATAAAGCAACATATGAGCGTCGCTTGCCTCGGGACGTCCTAGGACGTGAACAGCAGGGCGCCACAAAATTTTTATAGAAACTAATGGGCCGATGTGTTTTTGGATCTAGTCCGGAGCAACTAGATTTGTGCAACCAACCTTTGCATGATGCACACTGTACTGAGTGTGATCGTCTTGTATATATTTTCTTCCGACAAACGCAGCAGAACCATTCTCTTGGGCCAGGATTTGGCTCAATGCCAGCCCGGATCAAGAGAATAAGGAGCAGCCGTGCTGCAAGGGGCTGTTCCGGGGATGACAATAGGTGAGGGAATCGTGACGCGTTAGACAGGGTCACTTCGAAATGTATTGCTCTTGGCCGAGTCATTACAAAAAAAAACAACCCGGGTCGTTTCGGTACGAAGGGTATTGTACAGGTACAAATACCGTTCTCTTTCTTTTCTGTTCTTCTCTGTTCTTTTCTTTTAGTTTTCTTTCTTTTCGTTTCTTTTATATTCTTACCTGATCCTTCTTTCCATTTCCATTACATTCCTTTTTTCCTTTTATTTTCTTTTTCTTTCCTTTCCTTTCGTTTCCGTTGCTTTAGTTTCCTTTCATTTTATTCATTTTTTTTTTCATTTCATTTCTTTTCTTTTATTTTTTTCTTACCTTTATTTTCTTTCACTTTTTTTCTTAAATTTCCCTTCCTGTCATTTCGTTTCCTTACCTTTCCTTTTCTTATCTTTCCATTCCTTATTTTCTCTTGTTCCTTTCCGTAACTCCTTTAGTTTTCTTTCTTTTCCATTCATTTCCTTTACTTAGTTTTTTTAGCTTTTCATTACCTTTCTTTCCTTTATTTTTCTTTCTTTTTATTTTCATTTATTTTCCATACCTTCTTCGTCGCTACGTTTTCTTTCCCTTCTTTTTTTCTTCTTTCCTTTCTTTGTCTTTCTCCTTTTGCTTCTCTTTTCCACAGCTTTACTTACATTACATTTCCCTTCTTCCCTTCCTTTTTTCTTTTCCATTCCTTTCCATTCCCTACCTTTATTTGCCTTTGATTTTTCTGTCATATTTTCCGTTCCTTACCTTAACTAACCTTTATTTTCCTTTTATCCATCCCTTTCCTTTCCTATTATTTTCTTAATTTAATACTTTTATTTATTTCATTTTGTTTCATTTTTATTTATTTTATATTATTTCATTTCATTTCCAACAAATTTTACTTTTTTACTTTCAATCACTTTTCTATTTCTGATTTTACTTTTTTTTTAATTTTATCAATTTTTCATTTTATTTTATTTTACTAAGTCTAGCCACGAAGGGCCTTGTGCATGATCTAGCTTATTTGTACTTTTTTTCAAAAGCATTTGCTTCTCTGAATCCCCACGCACAGATTTTGTTTTTGTAAACACTGTTTGTACCTAAGCTCAATAAAGTTGACGTGCTGGCTCATGTTATCTTATTGCAGTAGGGTGAGTTGTTTTGTTGAACTCACCCTACTGCAATGAATGCAAACACAACAATGCAAGTGGTCATACCTACATACACCCATAACAGCGGCTCTATAAAGCGAATGCGTGTATAGCACTTGTAGTGGTGTGATTTTCAAATCATATTATAATTAATTTTTTTAAATTTTTGGTTTGTTGTCGCACACGCTGCTCGGCGAGACATATCGATATATACCAAATTTTATATACCTTATTAGAAAAAAGGGAGAAAGCTGTTATGTTTGCGCATTTATATATAATAGATAGTTTGATACTATAGCCGTTAAGGGGAGTTCACTCCTATACGGACATGCAGAAAAATTTATATATAAAGATGTCTATCATTGTTTATTTATTATCAGTGTGAAAACAATGTTCTAATTAACATATAAAAATAAATGGATTGGATGACGAATCAAATTCTCTTAAAAAACGAATAACTTGTCCTTCGTTTTCCTTGATGCTTGTTCTTTTGAAACAACTTTCTCCTCGTCTTGCATAGTTTTTAGTTCCTTAGTTTTTATTTTAAGTTGTTGCTGTAATCGCTTATGGACATCTGAGCCGATTGTATTTCGGCCTAAAGATTGTTGTAACTGTAAAATTTCTCTCTCTTTACGCCGAATATCATCGGCGATTCTAACAATTGCTACGTTCAGTGATTTCGTAGATTCAGTACTAAGAGACATTTTTGTGTTCGTCTCTTTCGGTTCAAGACATCGGCTTAATACATTGTCACTTAGAAATGAAAATACATCTGTTTTTTTACAATCTCGCTCATATGCTTTCGTATTCAGATTTTCCTGTTTTTTCTGTTGAATTCGCAACTTTTTCTCTACACTAAAAAAGTCTTTATCACCGTTCGCCGTTTCGCGCAACTCCATACAACGATCGAGAGAACATCCTTGAGGTAAAATTTGAGCAGTTACAGGAATAACAATACCACTGCCATCTGAACCTAAGCCATTTCCATGTACGTACCCCATCTTGGCCATTAATTTTGATCCGATACCCTGTTCAAAAATGCAGTATATGTATACTGGTTTAGCAAAGAAATCGAACATGGTTTAAAAGAATTTATTAGTACCCGGGTATGCTTCTCCCATTCTCCCAGCGGTTGTGTTGGTTTAAAATCGAATAAGTTATTCTCAGATAACTGTACTTGCTTTGCAATCATCATTTCATCGCAATTTTCCTGGTCCGCCTCTTCATACGACTCGCTCGAGCTTTCACTTGACGAATCGTCATCTTTGTTGTAAGAGAAAATGTTAAGTATAAATTTGAACTTACATAAGCATGTATATTTATATGCATGGCTTTATTCTCGCACCGTTATAAATAGGGAGCAAATCTTCGAATGAAAAGTCACGTTCCCGGTTGTTATCATTTCTATCGAGACGAACTCTACATTGTTTTTCAACGAAATTTGCGCAAAGTACCCGACCTCGATGCCATAGTCGATCTGGTAATTTTGCTAATACTACACAATTACGTGCAAGACGTGAAAAATCAGGTTCCGCATATGGACCTAATTCTTCAGCATCGATCAGCTCGCCGTGGGAGTAGTGGCAATGTGCATCATCAAACCGGCAGTCTCCCTCCAGGTAAAATGAACACGGTAGCATCTCGCGATGGGTTGGATTTGTAAAAAGTACCCGCAAACGTGCTTTCAATACACCACTGTTATCCAAATTGGCCGCATCATCAATTCCGCAGACTATAGCATTATGATAACTTCTAGCTCCCCAAGCATGCAGGTGAGGTGCTGAACACTTTTGGCCGACCATTTTTTCCAGTTTTAACTTTTATGAAATCTTAAATAAGTAAAACCAACTTTAATAATATCATAAGTACCTTAAGATCCTCTATTGCTTGCTCTACGTTAGATTCTACCCCATTAACTTCGTCTAAACCTTGTTTATCTAACTCTGCTATTTCATTTTTAAAGCGTTCGAATTCTTCATTGATGTTGTCGGCGTTGGTGTCACTTGCTTCAATAGTCTGCTTTGTTAAATCAATTAGCTCTAAAAGATCTGATTTCAAACTTAGAAGAGCAACCCGATCTTCCGGAGTTACTTTGCCTTGTAGGGATTGTTCAACGTTTTGGAGCTTAAATCATCAAAGAGATTGTTGGAAATTCAAGTGAAAAAATATGTTGAAAAGTACCTGTAGTTCGTATTCTTTAACGTTCGATTCCATTTTATTAATCCATGAACAAAACTAAAACCATTGTTTATCCCTACTATAGTTTGGCATAGAGCTGCAAAACCATCGAAGGCACTATCGATAGTTGAAATTTTTGTGCCACTATCGATAGTTTTTTCCACTATCGATAGTTATAACCCACAATTTTTTTTTCATATTGTGACGAATTCGATTATTCCTTGATTATTTTCCCTGAGTTCGATCACTGTACGTTAAATAAAACACTCCGATTCTGCTTAATAAGTAGTACGCTTTATTCAGTACTAAAAACCGTAGTACAATATCGCGGGTTAATTCACTGTTCAGTACTTCACTGTACAACACTTCAAAACAAACTGATTGATTTGCGTTGTCTTTGCGCGGTTTAAATACCCTAGCAGACAGCAGCTTCACAACCTAGAAATGTCTACACATTTCTGGTTTAATCGCGCAACCGTGTTCTCGAAACGTTTATCTATCGTCATCTCCTCTTTGTGCCATATTCGCAAACCTGCCTCTCGCGCTCACAGCTATAGTTGTGGTAGTGACGCTAGTGATGGAAATACGCTAGAGTTGGGAGATGAGCGATTCTTGAGAACATTCGCCACACTGCCCTCCACCTAAGTCTGATCGTCCCGATCAGACACATTTCCCGATCCAAACGTTGCTAGCCTCTCCAGGTGAACCACCTTCATTTTGTTTCGTGGTCTTCCAACAGCCTGTATGCGGTAAACAACGTCGTTGATCAGTTTCACAACTCTGTACGGTCCTTCCCAGTTGCACTGAACTTTGGGAGACACACTTTTCCTCCGTTGTGGCCTGTTAAGGAATACTAAATCTCCTTCCAGAAATCCTTCTGTTTCCATTGCTTTGTCGTACCTGGTTTTCATGTTTTTGCTTATAGTTCTGGGGAATGGACCAGATTCATCCAGGGTAATCCTCTCAACCGGTGCATCTGAGTTGCACTGCCTCCTTCGACCATGACTCGTGGACCTCAGCACCCTTGCTCTGATGCACTCATCGCATTTGGCAATCCACTCCTTTACCGACTGACCGTAACCAACCCAATAAAATGTCTGCTTAATCCTCGCCAAGGTCTTCTTGACTCCTAGATGACCTCCGCTTGAATCGTTATGCATTTCGCTAAGAACATCAGACACCCGCTTCCTTGGAACAACTATAAGCTTCCGAGCGCATTGACCATGCTCACTCTCCCATATTCGATACAAACAACCGGATACCATTCGTAAACTGTTCCATTGTGCCCAATATGACTTGGCAACTGGACTCGCCGCTGACATTTCTTTTTTTGCTGGTCGTTTGTTTCGCTCAAGCCCTCGGATCACACATGCCAGATCTGAATCTTCCTGTTGACTTTTCCAAATATTCTCATGTAGGCATTTCTCTATCGAAGCCATTGGTCGAGGAGGTACCTTTGCATTTCGAGTGTCCTTGTGCTTCATCTCTAATGAAACTCCTTTGGTGTAATACCCAATGTTGTGTCCAAAGATCAGAGGTACTTCTTGGCCATTGTATCTCATAACTCTATTTCTCAGGTTCATGTGAATGTCTCTCACAGCCAAGAAGTCGACGCCAATGATGACTTCGTCCACAATATCTGCCACTAAGAAGTTGTGGTATGTAGTCGCATTCCCAATCGCAACTTTGCACCGCACTTCTCCATGAACCAGCTTACTTTCACCAGTTACTGTCAGCAACTTTGCATCCTGCAATGGTCGTACTCTCTTTTGGACCAAGTCACTTCTAATGATGGAATGAGATGCGCCAGTATCCACAGTGAATAACCGCTCTTTTCCGTCCAAGGAACCTCTAACAGTAACAGTACTTGCTTTCCCTCCGACCTGCGACACAGAAACTATAGGGCATTCATCTTGGTCATCACCTCCAGCGTTACCCTTACGTCCACAAGCATTGCCGAAGTCTCTGGAGCCGATGTTGCAATGACGCACCATATGGCCAGATTTTCCGCACTTGAAGCATTTAATGGCTGCTTCATTTTTCCGTTGCTTTCCGTTCAATGCTTCTAGGATTGCGTCCACCCACTCTGGTCGTTCTACTTCCACATGGTGAACCTTGTTATCTGGTTTACATAAAAGCGAGGCTGTCTCTTGTAATAAAGCGTGTGATACCGTCTCTGCGAATGTACTTTTGGGGTTCGCATATGCGGCTCGCTTCGTGTCTACATCCATTATTCCATTTATGAATCTTTGGATCTTTACCCTCTCGATGTATTCCACGGGAGCATCTGCGTTCGCCAAATGAGCTAACCTCTCAATGTCCCATGCAAATTCCTGCAATGTCTCGTTAGCCTTCTGGAAGCGATTCTGTAGCTCCATTTGAAATATCTGCCTTCTATGCTCGCTGCCGTAACGTCTTTCAACGGCTCCCATCAACGCTTCATAGTTGTTTCTTTCAGCGTCCGGAATAGTCTGTAAGATTTCGGCTGCAGGTCCTTTCAATGCCACAAATAAAGCAGCGACTTTGTCCTCAGCGCCCCAGTTGTTTACAGCTGCTGTCTTCTCAAATTGTAGCTTAAATACCTGGAAAGGAACAGAACCGTCAAAGGATGGGGTTTTTACCTTGGGTGTGCTTGTTGAAACAGATGGACGATTCAGCTGCAACTCTTGGATACGTCCTCTCAGCGCATTGACTTCAGCGTCCATTTTATCCTGCAGCTGTGCAATCTTTGCATCTTGTGCTTCCAGTTTTGAGGACACCAACACCTCCTGTGCTTCCAACTGCGAAGTGATAAATGACCGCTGTTCCTCCATTTGAGCGGAGATCTGTGATGACACCTGTTCCAGCCGAGATGTCATGCAAGTTTTCTGTTCTTCCAACTGAGATGCCATGTGTGTCTTCTGTTCCTCCAACTTTGATGCCATGCGTGTCTCTTGTTGTTCCAACTGAGATGCCATGCAAGTTTTCTGTTCTTCAAACTTTGATGTTATATTCGTCGACATCTGAGCCAATACAGCCAACAGAGAGTTTGTGTCCACATTTGTTATTGAATCCGGAGTATCCTTTTGCTCTTCTATTTTCATCGCTCCCTCTTCCGAAAGCTGAAAAACATAATCGTCAACGTTGATTCCTTCCGCTTACATAGCCTCGCGTAGACGTGATTGTAGCTCTGGCTTATTGCCTGTTGTTACCATTCCACGTTTCTCCAACTCGTTTTTGAGTTGTTGGATCTTCAAGTCATTAAACTTTGCCTTATCCTTGTTACCTTTACAATGTCCTTGTTATCCTTTTCAATGTCCGTGTTATCCTTTTCAATGTCCTTGTTATCCTTTTCAATGCCCTTGTTATCCTTTTCAATGTCCTTGTTACCCTTTTCAATGTCCTTGTATTTATTTAACAATACCGCTTCTGACACCAATTGTGACGAATTCGATTATTCCTTGATTATTTTCCCTGAGTTCGATCACTGTACGTTAAATAAAACACTCCGATTCTGCTTAGTAAGTAGTACGCTTTATTCAGTACTAAAAACCGTAGTACAATATCGCGGGTTAATTCACTGTTCAGTACTTCACTGTACAACACTTCAAAACAAACTGATTGATTTGCGTTGTCTTTGCGCGGTTTATATACCCTAGCAGACAGCAGCTTCACAACCTAGAAATGTCTACACATTTCTGGTTTAATCGCGCAACCGTGTTGTCGAAACGTTTATCTATCGTCATCTCCTCTTTGTGCCATATTCGCAAACCTGCCTCTCGCGCTCACAGCTATAGTTGTGGTAGTGACGCTAGTGATGGAAATACGCTAGAGTTGGGAGATGAGCGATTCTTGAGAACATTCGCCACAATATTGTGACGAATTCGATAATTCCTTGATTATTTTCCCTGAGTTCGATCACTGTACGTTAAATAAAACACTCCGATTCTGCTTAATAAATAGTACGCTTTATTTACTACTAAAAACCGTAGTACAATATCGCGGGTTAACTCACTGTTCAGTACTTCACTGTACAACACTTGAAAATAAACTGATTCATTTGCGTTGTCTTTGCGCGGTTTATATACCCTAGCAGACAGCAGCTTCACAACCTAGAAATGTCTACACATTTCTCGTTTAATCGCGCAACCGTGTTCTCGAAACGTTTATCTATCGTCATCTCCTCTTTGTGCCACATTCGTAAACCTGCCTCTCGCGCTCACAGCTATAGTTGTGGTAGTGACGATAATGATGGAAATACGCTAGAGTTGGGAGATGAGCGATTCTTGAGAACATTCGCCACAATATGGCAGTGCTTAAAATCATCGTTTTCATTTTAAAATTGGTTTTCTTTGACGCGCTGGTGTGGTTTGGTAAGTAATATAACTTTTGTATAGAATACTATTACTAAATTAATTTTTTATGTGTGTTTTACTAGTTTTTAGGTGTTGGGTGTTAGCGCATTGAAAACAATAGTATTGATGGAGAAGTATTTGCAAACAGTACATGAATTCCAGTTTTCGCACAGTTCTAAATAACAATTTCAACTATTTTTTTATGATATTGGACCAGTAGCCCGATTCCCTAACTTTTAACCACTCGCCAAGCGTTTAGGTTTTCGCCAGGGTTTGGCGTTTGCTCTTAGGTAGGTAGAAGTGGCTGCCGCAAAGGCACACCTAGGCCAGTAATAAAAGGCCCGTTGTGATACCACCAAACACTAGGAAAGTCAGTCCCGGGGCCCGGCCATATGGAAAATCCCAGTGCTGTCGGGACTCTCCATATAGCCAAAACCCGGGACTGACACTCCTAACCGACACCGCTACCCCTCCTCGAACCATTTTGATAACTTGATGAAGGCCATCAAGTCCTTTATGTCTAGCTCCGCGACCTGGCTTAAGCTAACCAGGAAGGGAACTCCCAGAGAGCGCCTTCTCGCTCCGCTTAAGGCCGGGCAGTTGCAGATGAGGTGCTCCACCGTTTCCTCTTCCTCATCATCTTTGCAACTCCTGCAGCATCGTCGGTAGGGAACGCCTAGCCTTGCTGCGTGCCTACCAATAAGGCAGTGCCCGGTTAAAACACCTATTAATATGGAGATTTCCTTCCTTTTTAGGGCGTATATGTGTCTAGATCTTTTAAGATCGCATTTTGGCCAGGTTTGCTTGGATATCCGGCACCCTGGGGCTTGCAGCCATCTTTCGTTGGCTTCGCGGAGTGTATGCTCCTTCAGCATTAGCTTGCACGTGGCAAACGGCATACCTATGCGCTCTTTATATTGAAGAATCTGCTTGGTCGTGCCCTGCCTGGCAAGTTCGTCTGCCCTACAGTTTCCCTCAATGTCCCTGTGTCCCGGGACCCATGTGAGGTTCACGCGGTTCTTTTGGGCCATCTCTTGAAGAGATCGACGACAGCTGAGCGTCAGTTCAGAGTTGAACGAGTAAGAGCCAAGGGATTTGATGGCCGCTTGGCTGTCGCTGAAAATACAGATATCCTGTCCGATGGTGCGTTCACCTATCCAAGTCACGGCGTCCATGATTGCTGAAACTTCAGCCTGGAAGACGCTGCAGTGATCAGGTAGTCTAAAGGAGAGTTCTAGGTCCAAATCCCTTGAGTAAACCCCTCCTCCGACTCTGCCGTCTAACTTCGAGCCGTCGGTGTATATAAAAGTGCCGCCATTAGTAGCGGGACACCGATCTATGTTCTCGCAGTCTTCCCTGCTGGGAATGTTTATTCTAAAACAACAATCTCCGACTGTTGTGGTTGCATACCGATCTGTGCTCAGAGGGAGAAAGCTGTAAGATCTTAGAATACAGGAGTGTCCAATAGTGCTTGCGCCCCAGACGGACGTTTCCCTTAGACCCACAGCCGATGCTGCTGCTGCCCGGTACCCTTCCAGATCGAGTGGCAAAAAGCCAAGAATGGCCTGGAGAGCTTCATTGGGCGTTGTTCTTAACGCCCCGCTTATACAGATCATGCTCGATCTGTGGACTTTCCCTAACAGATTTAGGTTTGTTGCCTTTCTTAGCGCAGGTCACCACACCACGACTCCATACAGCATAATTGGCTGGATTATCGCAGTGTAGATCCATCTGCAAATTTTGGGGCTGAGCCCCCATTTTTTGCCAATGGCTCTTTTACACGTGTAAAGTGCAATGCACGCTTTCCTCTGGCGCTGGATGACATTCTCCTTCCAGTTAAGCTTTCTATCTAGAACTGTGCCTAGGAATTTGGCTTTGTCAGCTAAGTTCAGGCGCACGCCATCTAGTTCTGGTAGGTTCAACGGTGGTATCTTGTACCGCCTGGTATAAAGGACAAGCTCCACCTTTCCCGGGTTGATGCTAAGTCCGCAGCGAGAGGACCATGAAGAAACTTCTCGCAGTGCTACTTGCATCAAGTCACACAGGGTTTGTGGGAATTTGCCCCTATATGCAATAGCTAAATCGTCTGCATATGCCACTATCTTCCCGCCCCCCCCCCCCACCTTGTGTCTCGTAGCAGCGAGTTTACGGTGAGGTTCCATAGGAGCGGGGAGAGAACACCACCCTGAGGCGTTCCTCTTGTGACATAGCGTGAAAGATCAACTGTTCCCAGTGAAGAAACTATTTTCCTTCCCTTTAGTAGTTGATCAATTAGTCCAATCAGAGACCTATTTATGCCCAGATTTGTTAAAGCAGTGTTAATAGCCTCCGGCCTTATATTGTTGAAAGCCCCTTCGATGTCCAGAAAGGCCACGAGACAGTACTCTTTTTCATGCAATGATTTTTCAACCATAGAGACTAGGCTGTGGAGCGCAGTTTCCGTTGATTTACCTTTGGTGTATGCATGTTGATAGCTAGAAATAAGGTTGCTATCAATAGTAGAGGAGAGATAATCGCTAATTATCCTCTCGAAGGTTTTAAGTGCAAAAGACGAGAGACTGATTGGTCTGTGGTCTTTAGGCTCATAGTGTGAGGCCTTCCCAGCCTTTGGAATAAAGACTACCGTGGCGCTTCTCCAGGAGCACGGAATGTAATTAAGAGCCAGGCAGGCTGAATAGAGAACTACCAGCCATTTAGCTGATATTTCCAGCGTGTTTATGAGTTCTGCGGGGAAAATCCCGTCTGGCCCAGCTGCCTTGAACGGGTCAAAGCTATTGATTGCCCACCTTACCCTTTCCTCCGTAATGGGTATGTTTACCGCCAGGTTTGTTGCAGATGCTACAGGTGCATCATACAAGTTCCCCGGAAAGTGTGTGTTCAGGAGCAGCTCCAGGGTTTCCCCTTCCGTGCTGGTCCAATATCCGTCAGGCTTCCGTAAATAGCTAATGGCTGTTTGAGTTTTTGATAGCACTCGTCTAAGTCTCGCTGTATCATCGACTTTTTCGACCCCGGTGCAGAAATTTCTCCACGAAGTTCTCTTCGCTTGCCTTAGAGCCTTTTTATAGGCCCTCAGTTTAGCTTTATATTCGAGCCATTCAGGCTCCGTACCGATGCTCTTGGCCTTGTTAAATTGCTTCCTGCATGATATCCGGAACGAATCCAGGTCGTAAGACCACCAGTGGGGTCTATGTTTGCCGCGTGGTTTTGGTACTGGACAAGCCTGCTCTAGGGCATTTGAGAGCGCCGTTGTAAAGGTCGTTACCAGATCATCCAGTTCTCCCACTGATGAGGGGCTTGTGGAGGTAATGTGAGGACCCTAATCCGAAGGCTTCGGAGCCCTCACAACATTTATACATACGCTTCATAAGCTCAAATGAAGTACGAGCTGTTTTATGAACAATACTGGATTTTTAGATTTTTACACATACGCTATTTTGCAAAACCACCGAGTTACGTGGTTTCACACAAGGAAATACACTTAAATATTATACTTATCCATTTTCATGCAAAACATTGAAATCTGATGCTTTTGCACATAAGCCGTTTCTTAAATGAAGTACATACGCGGCTCTACACAAACGACATATACTTATACTTTGTATATAGCCATTTATATGAAGTATACTGAAATTTTTTATTTTTGCACATATGCCATTTTTACGTCAAGCACATACACGCTTTTGTACAAAATATATACATACTCATGCTTATATGTACGTACAAACATACAATCTACATAACTACATATTTTGCTAATGAAATCTAATTTGTACAATATTAGGCACACCCTGATGTATGTTTGTAAAATAGAAGATTTTTACCGGAATATCAGCGGCCCAACATGAGAAAATATTCTTGTTGACAATAACCGAAATTTTACACGAACAAGTTACCAGCATTCCAACTAGCAAAAGGGTCGGTCACCAACCCAAACAGCTTTGCTTGGCTACATACACCCGCATGCCTACATACTAGATCACCCGATGCCGCGGACATAGCATGAAGAAGAGAAGGAAAATGCATCGTAGCACGGCAAGAACAATGGGCGTTGGGAATGCAGCAAAAATGAACAAGTAACTTATACGTATTGACGTCACCAATATTTATGTGAACAGCAGGCCCAGCTGATCGAGGCAGTGCGAGCGAACAGCTGATGGAATGCAATGGGGGCATTCCAGGAGGAAGTAGTAGCAGTATAAAAACTGTTAGCAAATATGATACAAATTTATATATATGTAAATGTCGTATATATACCTAAGGTCTTAGAAATTAAGTGGAAGATGCGCCGTTAGGTTAAGGAACATTAGTTTTAAGCATTGTTATTGTATATTGGAAGGTTGCTGCGCACAAAAAGTGTATAAAAGGGCGAACATTTCTTAGAATAAGGGAGTCGTTAGCGACTAGAGCTAGGTATAGTAGTCGTGGGTTTTCACCTCGATGAATGCGGAACTGGGGGCTTTCACCTCACTATCGCAGAGTTTATATTCAGTCGTGGGTTTTCACCTCCGCGAACGGTTGGGTCGAGCAGAGGGTTTTCACCTCAGCCGCCTTTATTTAGCTAGGAGTCTTAAGTCATAGTAAGCGGTGGGTTTTCACCTCCGCCGAAGAAGGTCTGAGTAGGGGGTTTTCACCCCTACCACCCTTATTGTAGTTTGAATTAAAAATTAAGATTTGTAGATTGATTTGAGAAAAGAGGAGTGAATCCCAACAATAAACATTTTTAAAAATATTAATCAGGGTTTTGTCATTTCGAGAGGACCTTTAGGGAACATCTATTATCAGAACCCTGGACGGACTGAGCCTACCCCAGCGTACCGAAGGAGAAGTCCGTCACAAATGGCGCCCGAGCAGGGACAATAAAACAACGCAGAGAAAGCAAATTTAATGGATTTTGAGTCAATACACAGAGGCAAACATGGTCATTGTAAATAGCTAAAAGCACAGAGACATACACACACAGGGTCATCGGAGGCATACTAAGGAAAGTACAACAGGAACATACGTGGATTAAAATCTGCTGGGTTAAATTTGAAGCCAAAGGCATACTAAGGTGGGACGCACGAGGATTTAAAAATTCTGCTGGGTAACATAAAGCCAACGAAACGACACATAGGATTTAAAAATTCTGCTGGGTAATATAGAGGATCACGAGGATCGACGAGAAAATTAACATAGAGGAAATACAACTACGAATCAACAAGATCAGCATCAAGATGGTTAAGGTATCCTGGGTATACTACCTCCAGCGCGAGGATCTGGTGGCATACTGCGCGGAATTCGGAGTGGAATATTCTGGTACGGTGGAAGAAATGCGCAGGCTTTTATCAGCGTATATCCAAACGCATAGTGGTGATGAGGATTTAGAGAAACGCTTTGCTACGCTAGAGCAACGTCATGCCCGGCCAACTACACCCAAAGATGGCGGGCCAACAATCAGAATCAACCCCCCGACACCCAAGAGTGGCGAGGAGCAAGGATTTACGTATCCCGACGGAGCGAGCGCGAGTAATGCATTAGCAGGAGTAAACAATAATGCGCATATTGCACGACACGGGCATACAAGCTGCACCGCACGTATATCCCCAGACGGAAACTTGTGGAAATGTGATGGATCGAGTACGCAGGTGGGGTTTAAAATACGATGGTGAGAAGGACCCACTTGGCTTCATTGAGCGGGTCGAAGAGCTGGCAGACAGCTATGAAATTAGCCGTAACGCCATACCACGTGCGCTACCAGAATTGCTGAAAGATAAAGCACTGGTATGGTTCCGAAATAACAACCGTCACTGGCAGCAATGGGACGCATTTAAGAGGGACTTCTTGAAATTTTTCCTGAGTTCAAGGTATTTTGAGCGTCTAGACGATGAAATCCGGCAAAGGGTGCAAAGGCCAGGTGAAAAATTCAAAGATTACGTGTTGACGCTTCAAGGGCTCATGAGGCACTCCGATTACACGAGCGAGCAAAAACTAAACCGGATATACCGTAACTCAAGGAGAGAGTACCAACTGTATGTGAAGAGGAGCGAATTCAACACTCTGGAAGACCTGGTGAGCCTAGTGGAAGATTATGAGAATATTACACCAGAGAGGGAACCACTTAGGCCAGCAGCGAGACCGTTTGTACCCAGGCGGCAGGAGGAGCGTTTCCACTATATGCAGGAAACCGACAACGTACCACAGGTGAGCGCAAATACACAAACAGTGACAAATACAACAAGTAGTGCGCAACAAGGACACATAGACCCACGGACAGCATGTAGGCGTTGCGGGGAGAACGGACACTTCGCCTATGGATGCCGTAACTCTCGACGCGAATTTTGCTGGACGTGTGGCAAAAGGGGTGTATTAACTCGAGATTGCTGTCGTAGGCAACAGGGAAACGACAGGAGGCCCCATTAGCCGCGAGGAGTGGGGTCTCACACAATTTAGCCTCGCATCCAACAACAAAAGCAAACATATTCAAACAACAACAAGGGCGAATCCTGGCGACAGTAAAGGTAGATGGCAGAGAGGCCACAGCAGCAATTGATACGGGAGCGACACGGAGTTTTGTAAGCGAGTCCATGGCAATGAGGTTGGATGCACGTAAATCTAAAGAGATAAATACAAGAGTGGTAATGGGCGATGGGAGCGCGAAGGACGTAGTGGAAACAATTGAAGCAGAAATAGCGTTGGGCGACCAAGTACACCAGAGCGAATTATTAGTGCTACCAGGGCTGGTGGACCAAGTGGTAATTGGGACTGACTATATGGCGAAAGCGATCGTGGAACTGAGATGCGGCGAAAGCGCAATGGTAATACAAGCAGGAAACCAAGATCGGAAAATAGCGAGGTGCACATGCAGTTGCACGCAGATATTAAAGATAACACGAGGACCCGCGCTGAAGCACATAGCATCACTGATGTCGCGGTGAGTACATTCCTTAGCAAAGAACTTAAGATTTTTGAAAATATGTCGGGGGTATCTAACATTGCCCCACATAAAATTGTCAAGAGGGATGACCGCCCCATTGAACAACGATACTTCCCCAAAAACCCTAAAATGCAGGAGATTATAAATAAGGAGATCGATGAGCTTATAGAGAAGCGCTGTATTGAGCCATCACGCAGCCCCCACAGTGCCCCTATAGTCCTAGCGAAGAAGAAGAATGGTAAATGGCGACTTTGCGTCGATTACAGACAGCTTAACGCCTGATCAGTCCCAGACGCGTACCCATTACCCCGTATCCAACATATTTTAGATAGACTTAGAAGTGCGCGGTTTATCAGTAGCCTTGATTTAAAGAACGGCTATTGGCAGATCCCCATGGAGGAGGATAGTAAACAGTATACCGCATTTACGATACCTGGGCGAGGGCTATATCAGTGGAAAGTGATGCCATTTGGGCTACACTCTGCCCCAGCTACGTTCCAAAGAGCACTTGATCGTGTAATAGGTCCAGAGTTAGAGCCACATGCGTTTGCCTACCTGGATGACATTATTATTACAAGTGAAACATTAGAAGACCACACAAGACACCTCACGGAAGTTTTTCGGCGCCTCAGGCAAGCCAACCTTAAGATTAACCCCGAAAAGTGCGAATTTTTTAAGAAAAGTCTGAAGTACTTAGGCCACGTAGTTAGCGAAGAGGGCATCCACACAGACCCAGACAAAGTAGCGGCTATAAAAGAGGTCACACCCCCCAGCAATATAAGAGAATTACGGCGTTTCCTAGGGATAGTGTCCTGGTATAGAAGGTTCGTCCCAGATTTTTCCAAAGTGGCAAACTCGTTGACAGCCATGCTTAAGAAGGGCTGCAAATGGAAATGGGCCGAAGAGCAACAGGTAGCGTTTGAAGCGCTGAAGAATGCACTTATACAAGCACCCGTTTTAGCCTGCCCAGATTTTACCAAGAGATTTAGACTGCAGACAGATGTAAGTGATTTTGGCCTAGGCGCTGTACTAATACAAGGGTTAGACCAAGAAGAGCTGGTGATAGCTTATGCGAGTCGAAGATTGAACAAGGCAGAGATGAACTACTCACCAACAGAGAAAGAGTGTTTGGCAATAGTTTGGGCAATAAGGAAAATGAGGCCATATCTAGAAGGATACAGTTTTACCGTGATCACAGACCACTTAGCGTTGAAATGGCTGAATGCAATCGAAAGTCCATCAGGACGAATTGCTAGATGGGCATTAGAGCTACAGCAATATTCGTTCGATGTACAATACAGAAAAGGGAAGTTAAATGTCGTGGCAGACGCGCTATCGCGCCAACCGCTAGAAGAGCAATTGGGCAGCATGACCGCGCAACCAGACGACATCAACTGCAATTGGTATTCCGCAAAGGTAGCAGAAATAACGAAGACACCCGAAAAGTTTCCAGATTATGTAGTTCAAGAGGGGAAATTATACCGAAGAATAGTTGGCCAGGTGGATGGCGAAGATCACGTTCCCTGGAAATTATGCGTACCAACACCACAGAGGAAAAGAGTTTTAAGCGAAATCCATGACACACCAAGCGCCGGGCATATGGGAATCCGCAAGACAATTGCACGAGCAATGATACGTTATTATTGGCCAGGCATGTTCAGAGACGTCAGAAAGTACGTTCAGCAGTGCCACGAATGCCAAATTTATAAGACAAGCCAACAACAAGCGGCTGGTAAAATGCTAACACGTATCCCAGAGGAACCATGGCAACAGTATGCGCGGATTTTATAGGACCATTGCCGCGCTCGAAACATGGCAACACGATGGCGTTAGTTTTTGTAGATAGATTTTCTAAGTGGGTAGAAGTTGTAGCTATGCGAAAAGCAACAACAGAAAATTTGATCAAAGGTTTAAGAGAACGTATTTTAGCGAGGTTTGGAGCACCAAAGGTGTTAATAACCGACAACGGAGCGCAATTTATTAGCAGAAGTTTTAAACGATTTTTACAAGAGCTTGGTATAAAACACCAGCTGACAGCACCATATACCCCACAGGAAAACCCGACAGAGAGGGCAAACCGAAATGTTAAGAGAATGATATCAGAGTTTACCGGCAAGGATCAGACGAATTGGGATGAGTTCATACCAGAGATTTCGTTGGCACTAAACACGAGTGTGTGTGAATCGACAGGATACAGTCCTGCGTATGTAGTACAAGGTAGAGAGCCGAGAATTCCGGGCTCCCTCTACGACGAGCAGACGTTTGGCACGGGCGAGGAAAAGGTCATATTGAGCCAGAAAGCAGCAAAGATGAAGGAGGTATATGACATGGTACGGCGTAAGCAGCAGAGGGCATCGACCGAGCAGGCAAGACATTATAACTTGCGCAGGAGGCAATGGCAACCGGCTATAGGCGACTTGGTATTGGTGAAAGAGCATCAGTTGTCCAAAGCAGTAGACAATTTTGCGGCGAAACTAGCACCCAAATACAGTGGCCCACACCGAGTGATGAACTTTGTGTCACCGGTAATAGTAGAGCTGGACAAGATACACAAGGGAAAGAGAAAGACAGCACACCTAAGCGAGCTGAAGTCCTATCACGAGGCCGAGGAACAAAGAGAGGACGTGCAGGAGCAGAGTCCAGACCAGAGGGAAACACGCAAGCAGCAATCGAGTAGCAAAAACAGGCAAAGCATAACTCAGCGAAGAGTAAGGTTTAAAGAAACCACGAATACCAAAGATCCTGAGAAACCAGAGGCGCCACACGAGTCAGAGCAACCATCGACATCCAAAGTAGCATTGCAAATGCTAAGAGCGCGACAGCAAAGAGACTGTAATAAAGTAGTGAGATGTGGCTCATCATCGATAAGGGAGTTACCAACAAGTAGTCCACAAGTAGAATTCCCACCGGAAAACGAACAATTGATCATCGAAGAGATACAGGGTGAAGCATCGACAATAGAATTCGGGATGCAAATGGCGGCGGAGTACGCCAATAACATGGCCAACCAACAAAACCGCGAAATAACCGATTATTTCGTATCCTTCCAATTTAGGACGCGCACAAAAAACCCAAAAACACGTAACACGCCAATGATAAACACAACAAAGCAGCCCCTCAGACACAGGGCAATCGAGTTTTCAGCAAGGTCCCAAGTATAATGTACAATATCGATCACAAAGGGTAACTTAATTACATAGTCCCACAAAATAGCATTTACACACATTTCATGATGGCAGTAAAGACCCCCCGGACGAAGTAGTCGAGGAGATAGAGGAGTGGTTGCGAGGCTCGACGGACCCCACAACAAGCGCATGGCAAAACCAGTCGGGGGTCGAACCCCTTCCGAAGGAGTTGGTGACCGACATCGAGGCACACCTAGGTAGCGACCAGGCCCAGAGAAGGAAGAGGTCATACAGACGAGATGTCGGAGGATGGGTGTTTCGGGTCCGGATCACAAGAACCGGCCTGGTAACCATCAGTTTAATGACCGCCAGTGAGGGAGGCGTGTGAAGACCACAACCCAAAAGGAAAATATATATATTTGAATTTTAATGAAGTTTGCCTGCATAGACATGTATATAATGAAATATAGCCAATATTTATATTTTGCACGTAGAATACTGTGCACATAACCAACTTGTTTAATAATACTGGAAATTTCAGCCTTAAATACGAAGGGCCCAGCGCCAACATGGATGAATACGGTTACAACAAGCCTTATTTCAAATAATAATAAGTCTTATTGCGGTAGGTGAGGGCGGAGTGTGAGGACCCTAATCCGAAGGCTTCGGAGCACTCACAACATTTATACATACGCTTCATAAGCTCAAATGAAGTACGAGCTGTTTTATGAACAATACTGGATTTTTAGATTTTTACACATACGCTATTTTGCGAAACCACCGAGTTACGTGGTTTCACACAAGGAAATACACTTAAATATTATACTTATCCATTTTCATGCAAAACATTGAAATCTGATGCTTTTGCACATAAGCCGTTTCTTAAATGAAGTACATACGCGGCTCTACACAAACGACATATACTTATACTTTGTATATAGCCAATTATATGAAGTATACTGAAATTTTATATTTTTGCACATATGCCATTTTTACGTCAAGCACATACACGCTTTTGTACAAAATATATACATACTCATGCTTATATGTACATACAAACATACAATCTACATAATTACATATTTTGCTAATGAAATCTAATTTGTACAATATTAGGCACACCCTGATGTATGTTTGTAAAATAGAAGAGAGAAAATATTCTTGTTGACAATAACCGAAATTTTACACAAACAAGTTACCAGCATTCCAACTAGCAAAAGGGTCGGTCACCAACGCAAACAGCTTTGCTTGGCTACATACACCCGCATGCCTACATACTAGATCACCCGATGCCGCGGACATAGCATGAAGAAGAGAAGGAAAATGCATCGTAGCACGGCAAGAACAATGGGCGTTGGGAATGCAGCAAAAATGAACAAGTAACTTATACGTATTGACGTCACCAATATTTATGTGAACAGCAGGCCCAGCTGATCGAGGCAGTGCGAGCGAACAGCTGATGGAATGCAATGGGGGCATTCCAGGAGGAAGTAGTAGCAGTATAAAAACTGTTAGCAAATATGATACAAATTTATATATATGTAAATGTCGTATATATACCTAAGGTCTTAGAAATTAAGTGGAAGATGCGCCGTTAGGTTAAGGAACATTAGTTTTAAGCATTGTTATTGTATATTGGAAGGTTGCTGCGCACAAAAAGTGTATAAAAGGGCGAACATTTCTTAGAATAAGGGAGTCGTTAGCGACTAGAGCTAGGTATAGTAGTCGTGGGTTTTCACCTCGATGAATGCGGAACTGGGGGCTTTCACCTCACTATCGCAGAGTTTATATTCAGTGGTGGGTTTTCACCTCCGCTGACGGTTGGGTCGAGCAGGGGGTTTTCACCTCAGCCGCCTTTATTTAGCTAGGAGTCTTAAGTCATAGTAAGCGGTGGGTTTTCACCTCCGCCGAAGAAGGGCTGAGTAGGGGGTTTTCACCCTTACCACCCTTATCGTAGTTTGAATTAAAAATTAAGATTTGTAGATTGATTTGAGAAAAGAGGAGTGAATCCCAACAATAAACATTTTAAAAAATATTAATCAGGGTTTTGTCATTTCGAGAGGACCTTTAGGGAACATCTATTTTCAGAACCCTGGACGGACTGAGCCTACCCCAGCATACCGAAGGAAAAGTCCGTCACAGTAATACTGGTAGGTCCCTAGCTAATATTTGGTTATGTAGCTGCCAGTTAGTGTTGCGTGGATTTCGTTTCATAACTGGCTGCTCAACAATAAAGTCTAACACAATTTCTATGTACCGATGGTCAGAAAATGAATGCTCATCAAGAACACGCCATTTTCTGACCCACTCATAAGCGCCTTCGCTACAAACAGTGAGGTCTATAACCTCCCTACGAGCTTTAGTTATAAAAGTAGGCTCGTTACCCACGTTACAAACCACCAGGTTAGTTGTTAGTAGGTAGTCAAACAGAGACTCGCCCCTAGCGTTAATATCGGAGCTTCCCCACTGGACGTGATGAGCATTAGCGTCAGCTCCAATAATAAGATGGCCCGTACATAAATTATCCACCAGATCTTTCACCTCCTTTTGTGGAGGAGGTTCTTCGGCGTCATAGGGCATATAGACCGACGCCATCGTTAGGCTGGTGCTGCCGACTGTTAAGCTGGCAGCTGTAACGTCACCATTTGAGTAGTTGGGTAATAGAAAGGGGTTTAGCTCAGACTTTACCAAAATACAGGTTCTGACCTTGCCCTCATCATTGGCTTGGATGAGCTTGTACCCCTTAGTCCCCAATCCACAGATCCTAGAGCTATTGACCCAGGGCTCTTGGATAAGGACCACGTCTACGTCGCCTTTAGAAAGACGACAGCCGAGGCTGCTTTAGATTTGTGCAGATTTATCTGAAGCACCACCAACATGAGAGAGCTCAGACTTCCCTGCCGCGAGCGTGTCGTCGAGGTCTGGCCTGTTCCGGGGGCTGTCTCTCAACGAGGAGTTGTTCAGAGCACCTGCACGATTTGGCGTGGCGGGAACCCTGCTGTCTGAAGCAGCATCAACGTTAGTGTGCTCAGGTTTAGCCACGATCGTGACGTCGAGGCCTTCTTCGTCAAGCAGGCTTTCTTCTATCGCCGAGTTGTTCGCAGCACCATCGCAATTTGACGTGGCGGATAACATACTTTCCGCGTCGGACTCCTCTGCTTCCCCTTCCGATGCCTCGATCTCCGAGTCCTCCGGAGCGTCCGGAATAGCAGCGCGCTGTGCATCGCCACGGTATACGTGGATCACGATCTGACCCAAGCCGTAATGCACTCGTCCGTTGCACCGTTTAAGGGGCTCGAGCGCCTCCTTATTCAGAGTGATAACCACCTGTCTATTGGGCCCAACCACATCATCGACCAGATTGACGCCCCAATCCTGCGTCGGGAGAGACGGATTCCAGACCTGCAACATCTCAAGAATATTCTCGGGTTCTGCAGGGACGGCAGGAATCCATGCCCTTGCCCTTGGCCGAGCAGGAATGTCCTTCCAGTCGACGACATCTAGTCTTGCCCCTGGGTAGACTTCACCCAGTCTTGCAACTGCTGCCTTATACAGTGCGACAGTTCTTGCATCCTCGCACGCGAATATTTTGATCTGACCTTGGTGCCAGCCCGCGTCAGTACCTCGCAGCGGACTACCCGGAGACTCACGCATTAAGTCGAGGAGGGACATACAGCCACCGGTCTTTGGGGATGGACCAACGGTCGTTACCTCGGTCAATGAAACCTATAAGGATTCTGTCCTTGGTTACTTTTGGAGTATTGGAAGGTAATTACTTCTTTTATGGATTTAAA
This sequence comes from Campiglossa producta, assembly GCA_964058755.1. NCBI lineage: Eukaryota > Metazoa > Arthropoda > Insecta > Diptera > Tephritidae > Campiglossa > Campiglossa producta. The sequence continues at coordinate 92,039,775 of CAXKVI010000003.1, read as the reverse complement.
AAAAAATACATATGTGCATATTTATATTTTCAGAGCAATGAAAATGATTCGATCCCACTATGTAGTTGTGCAAGACGCTACTTTTGCATTCCTTTACTTCGACAGAATCAGAGCGGATGTTCAGTCAAGCTGGTTTGATAGTTTCGGATAGAAGGGCAGCCCTGAAAGCAAAAAATGTAAATACATTGCTATTTTTGAACAAAAATAAGTGGGTAATGGAAGAACCCTAAAAATCCTTACTATAATATGTTTTATGTTTAGCTTTATCTATTTATATATCTGTGGCAGTAAGGGCAAACGACTAAACTGGAGTTTGGTCACAAATTAGTTATTAGCATCATCGATCCCGTATTAAGATCTATAGTCACACAAATGTTCATGGCTTTTGCTAAAAATTGTAGATTTTATAGCCAAAAAACCATTTCGAATATCCATACATGAATCCCCTTATTCATAAAATATATAAAAGGTTTATTAAGCTCTTACAATTCAAAATTTGTATGGAAATGTCATTTTAAAAAGCTTTATAAACCAATTTTATTTTTTATGAATATGGGGATTACACTTCAAATTTGAATTTCGAAATGCTCTACTGAAAAACTTAAAAAAATAACTTTGGTCGTTTTGCCTTTTTGCCACAGATATAAGGCTAAAGGCGCAGAATACAAATGTACTACTTTTAACCAGGGCTGCAAATAGTTTTGAAGGGCACCGGTTTATGTTCCAATACAACCATTTCTTAACAGGTTTGACTAGAATCTTTTCGATTTTTAAGTAGTTTGTAGTTTGTGGTTTTAACAAAGGGTAATTGAATACCATTTTTTTATTAACTTTTTATATACATGAAGTATGTTATTACTTATTTGATCGTTTGTTCTTATCGTTAATACTATTTAATATTTTGTTTTGATAACAAAATAAAAGACTTTTTGCACAAAAAATTAAGTGCATTGAAAAAAAAACAACCTTTTTTTTATTGTAAAGAAAGGCGGTGAGCCTTTTTATACCCAGCACTAGTACTAGTACAGGGGTATAATAACTTTGTTCAGACAAAAAAATGTAACGGCACAAAATAATCGAGATATAAAGTTCCACATATGAAAGTTCTAAGGATGAGGAGAGGAGTTCATTTAGGCATGTCCGTCCGTCTGTCCGTGTACACGATAAATTAAGCAAAACTTGATATATTTGCATGAAATTTCACAAATAGGTTACTTTCTGGCCAAGGTAGGTTGCTTTTGAAAATGGGCGAAATCAGATTATAACCACGCCCACTTTCGTATAGAAATTTCAAAAATGTCATCAAAACTATGTTGGATATTTAATGTTCGGTTTACCAGAACTTAGACTTCCATACTTGTTTTGTTTTAATGCGTCCTCGCAACGATCAATCTGCTTGAGGTTACCATGGCAATCGGGCTGAGGTTACCATAGCAACGCGTGCTTGTGTGCGTGTCGCGTGATTGTCGCTTGCCACGCCACACACAAGCAGAAAGCATCAATCACCATTTGTACTGAAAATTCGTAGCGTGCGGAAGTCATCGGATGAATGTTTTTTGTTGCTTTTTTATTTTATTTTATTTTATTTTACTTTATTTTATTTTATTTTATTTTACTTTATTTTATTTTATTTTATTTTATTTTATTTTATTCGTAATTGAATAATGCGTTTCAACGTAAAATCTTTTTCTTCCGCGAACTTGCTCATTTCACGTTCTCACAAAACTAACACACTAATGCTTGTCAATCACTTCGGCCACGATCAAATAGACCAGCTGTCAATCGAAAAAATCTAAAATTTTTGATTTTCATCAACGAAAAGCTGACAACAAGTACGTGTGAGCCGATTGCCACCGGTTTCTATGGTAACCTCAAGCATTGCTGGATGGTTGCGCGGACGCATAAGACTGAACAAAACTATCGATAGTGTGTGTTTCAACTATCGAAACTATCGAGTGGTCGGACTATCGATAGTTTTGCAGCTCTAGTTTGGCAACTTCTTTTCTTCTTCTTACGAATTTGAGTGGAAGGCACTGGCTGAGTGCCTCCAAATCATTGTTTATCCCTCTAAGGTATACAATGCTCCAAATGAAATGAATTGAAGGAATAGTATGAAGCCCAATAATCCATTTTGTGTGATATCAATCTGATACGCATTTGAGATGAAACCTTCAGCGTCAATTCTCAATTTTTGAAAACTTAATATCAATTAATCAATCAATTAATTTTCGATATAGTGATAAACTACCAGTAGCAGGTAAACTTTTTTGTTAAATGAGTATTAACTTGAGGTATAATTAAATATGAAAATTATACTATAAATGTCCGGCAGTTTCTAACTTCACAGTTTTTATACATACGACCCCCTCTACCATTCCCTGAAATAAATTTTGTCCAAATCGTGGTACATTATTGACCCTCCTTATTTACCAAACGTTTGAGAAAATATTTTTCTGTGCTTATGGGGAATATGCTGTGCGTGTGTATTAGCCCCGAATTCTGTAATTTTGTCTCATCTCAAGTCACAAAAATTGAGATTTGTCGTTTGAGGTTTGATATGGACGAAATGGAATTGGAACACAAAATGTCTCTATTAGTGACTATTGTCTCTATTAGTGACTAGCGACAGCTTACGGAATTATGCGGTTAGTGTGTTTTTTGCGAGTTGCGTATACAATGACTAAAACACTACAATAATAACTGGGTTCCAATTAAGCAGCAACCCAGACACGTATAAAGTTTTGCATGTAAATGCAAAAACAACGTTGTGATCTTTATTTTGGGTTTTGGTACTCCAAATGTGGAGCAAAGTGGCCAATGGTTTAAGCTTCTTAACCAGTCAGGTTATCTTTCAGTTTTTTTTTACGTTATCAAGTACGCCGTGAGTGTAAATTCTATCCCTAAGCTTAGGGAAGCTCTAAAACTCCCAACTACGTCTGTTTTGCACGGAGGAAGTCGACACGCCGTCCCTGGGTACAGTTACCACGAACACCACCAAAAAAGCCTTTTTCTATTTAAATGGCCGTGCTCAAGACGACCACTCACTTCGGGCTTAAGCTTTCGGCAGAATCAGTCCGTCAATACGTCATGTACGTGACGTACGTCGTGACAAAACGTACGTTCCGCTCAGGGATGGCACATAGCGATTGACGTACGTCATGTTGAAGTACACAGATATGTCAACAAAGTAATTAGCGCAAAACGAAAATTATTAAAAAAAAAAACATAACAAATGCAAAATTTCGGTTAAAAACATGGAAAATATTAAAAAATTACTTTGGTTAAATTTGCCTTTTCACAATTTTCACAAACGCGTTGTCAAATTGGCGGTAAAATTGATTTTGACATTTGTCACGCAGCTGCCGTTCCGTCAAACAGAAAATTGGCAAAGGATGCCGGATCCGTTTACTGATACTTTGTCAATCAAGCGTTATACATGCAAAATACACACATCCTACTCGGCTGTCAGTTTCTTCCTTTTCCGGCAAGTACGTGACGGACTGATTCTACCGAAAGCTTTACAAAACGAACTTGACTTTGTGATCTTGTTTTTCTTCTGGGTTGCTTGCATACCCACAAGCAGTGCTGTGCGTCTGGTTTTTTGTAGTAGATTTTTTGACAGCCAACCGTTCCCAACAAACATTTTTAGCTAATCTCAATTTGGGATGCATTTGAGAGTCATCTTCTCAAATCTCAAACGTTCGTTTTCAATTTGAGGCGAAATAACCGTAGATAGCGTTCTCAACCTAAAAGGCTCATTATACCTTTCATGAACAAGAAATGGTATTATAACTTTGGTCCGATATTTGTAAGTATGAGAAGAAGAAGAGATGGACCCATCAATAAGTATACCGAAATGATCAGGATGACAAGCTGAGTTGATTTAGCCATGTCCGTCTGTCCGTCTGTCTGTTTGAACGCAAACTAGTCCCTCAATTTTTGAGATATCTGGCTGAAATTTTGTATGTGGGCACCATTTTGTAATATAGGAATCATTTGTCGGAACTGACAAGATCGGACCAGTATAACATATAGCCCCCATACAACCGATTGTTCAGATATAAGGTTTTTTGGCCAAAATTTCCGCAATTAAAAAGTTAGGAACGTAAAATTTTGCAACTCGAGTACTTTCTATTTATGTAGTGTATATAGTGAAAATCAACGAGATCGGGCAGATGTAACATATAGCCCCCATACAACCGATTGTTCAGATATAAGGTTTTTTGGCCAAAACTTCTGCAATTAAAAAGTTAGGAACGTAAAATTTTGCAACTCGAGTACTTTCTATTTACGTAGTATATATAGTGAAAATCAACAAGATCGGGCAAATGTAACATATAGCCCCCATACAACCGATTGTTCAGATATAAGGTTTTTTGGCCAAAACTTCTGCAATTAAAAAGTTAGGAACGTAAAATTTTGCAACTCGAGTACTTTCTATTTATGTAGTGTATATAGTGAAAATCAACAAGATCGGGCAAATGTAACATATAGCCCCCATACAACCGATTGTTCAGATATAAGGTTTTTTGACCAAAACTTTTGCAATTAAAAAGTTAGGAACGTAAAATTTTGCAACTCGAGTACTTTCTATTTACGTAGTATATATAGTGAAAATCAACAAGATCGGGCAAATGTAACATATAGGCCCCATACAACCGATTGTTCAGATATAAGGTTTTTTGGCCAAAACTTCTGCAATTAAAAAGTTAGGAACGTAAAATTTTGCAACTCGAGTACTTTCTATTTATGTAGTGTATATAGTGAAAATCAAAAAGATCGGGCAAATGTAACATATAGCCCCCATACAATCGATTGTTCAGACATAAGGTTTTTTGGCCAAAGCTTCTGCAATTAAAAAGTTAGGAACGTAAAATTTTGCAACTCGAGTACTTTCTATTTATGTAGTGTATATAGTGAAAATCAACCAGATCGGGCAAATGTAACATATAGCCCCCATACAACCGATTGTTCAGATATAAGGTTTTTTGGCCAAAACTTCTGCAATTAAAAAGTTAGGAACATAAAATTTTGCAACTTGAGTACTTTCAATTTATGTAGTGTGTAGAGGAAAATCAAGAAGATCGGGTAAATATAACATATAGCCCCATACAACCGGTTGTTCCGATATAAGGTTTTTTGGCCAATACTTCCGCATTTAAAAAGTTAGGAACGTAAAATTATTTTTATTTTGTAAGTTTTTTTAAATTATAACAAAGATGTGTAATGTGTATAGTAAATATAGTTAAATTGAAACAGGCTGTACTGGGGATCGAACAGTGAAAATCGTGACGCTTATTCATGAAAGGTATATAGCCTTCGGCACAGCCGAAGACAGCTTTCCTTACTTGTTTTTAATATGCGATTTTCCCTGATTTTTAAATTGAGAACGGCAGAATTTTCAAACGTTTCTCAAACTGAGTGGAGTGGATGGAAATGGAATCCACATTCTCTCATTGAAATATTTATTCAGAGATGCCAATCATGCAAAGCAAATACCCATTTTAATAAAAAGCGAGTCTCCATTTATGAAGTTAAATTTTACTTAATACTTTTATAATTAATATAGTTCAAAAAATAATACTGTTATATAAACAACATTTGAGAAAAAGTTGAGAATAGATGTTTTCTCAAACGTTTGAGTTTTTGGTGCTCGATATTTGTGGGGTTATTTGCTTGCTAGCACATACATACATATGTATACACACGTATCTACACAAACAACTCTACTGCAGCTGAACGTATTGTGACGAATTCGATGATTCCTTGATTATTTTCCCTGTTGTTGTTGTTGTAACGAAGTGTAGCCCTGCCCAGCGTGTACTTTTCCTTAACCTAAATTGTCATCAATTTCTTCTAACGGGAGTCCTAGGAAACTTGCAGTTTCAACAGGGTTGGACCAGAGGGAGATGGGTGTTAGAAGAGTGGGCTCCGAAGAGCAGATAAATAAATGGTTGGTATTATGGGGTGACGAGCCGCATGCCGGACATTCATTCGGCACGTCAGGGTCTAGTCTGGATAAGTAGGAGTTTAACCTGCTACAGTATCCAGAGCGTAATTGAGCCAGAGTGACCCTTGTCTCTCGAGGAAGATGACGCTCCTCAGCCGCGACGCGAGGTGGTTTGGCGTGCAAAACGGCGTTCAGTGGACAGAGCGAGACATAAGACGCAACGGACGTGTCATGGATGTGCTTCAGGGCCTGCGTATGTACCTTTGGATCAAACGGCGAAAGTGTGAGGTGCCGGATCTCATCAAAATGCTCACGTAGATGTGCCCTTACGGTCCTAGGAGGTGGCTCATACTCAAGCAGTAGTCTGTTGGGATGTTGTGGTTTGCAACAGTTCAACAGGTACTGCTTGTTTAGCATTTCATTGTGCTCCAAAACTGGGAGCATTTCCACCTCATGATGTAAATGATGTTTTGGAGACATAAGGACGCATCCCGTGGCGGTTCTGAGTGCGGTATTTTGGCAGGCCTGCAGTCTTTTCCAATGAACCTCAGCAAGCCCCGGCGACCATATCGGCGACACTTAATTCAGGATCGGCCGACCAATTGCTTTATAGGTTGCCAGCAACGTTTCTTTGTCTTTACCCCAAGTGCTGCCGGCTAGCGACTTGAGAATTTTGTTGCGGCTTTGTAGCTTAGAGACAATTGCGGTTGAATTAGCAGCGAATTTGTGCATGGGGTCGAAAGTTACCCCTAAGATTTTGGGGTGAGAGACAGTAGGTAATTTTTGATCGCCTACGTAGATTTCTAACTCCATGCCAACTTGCGCCGTCCAGGTCGTGAATAGTGTCGCCGAGGACTTCGTTGGCGACAATGTCAGGCTCCGGGCAGTGAAAAACTCAACAAGAGAGGGGAGATAACCATTGATCCTGGAGCATAGCTCATCAACGGAAGTGCCAGAAGCCAGGATCGTACAATCGTCTGCGTAAGAGACAATCGAGACTCCATCTGGTGGGGAAGGAAGCCTCGAAATATAAAGATTAAACAGAAGCGGGGAAAGGACACCACCCTGCGGTACCCCTTGTTTAATCTTTTCCCTCACTTCGATCACTGTACGTTAAATAAAACACTCCGATTCTGCTTAATAAGTAGTACGCTTTATTCAGTACTAGCACAATATCGCGGATTAATTCACTATTCAGTACTTCACTGTACAACACTTCAAAATAAACTGATTGAGGTGCGTTGTCTTTGCGCGGTTTATATACCCTAGCAAACAGCAGCTTCACAACCTAGGAATGTCTACACCTTTCTGGTTTATTCGTGCAACAGTGTTCTCGAAGCGTTTATCTATCGTCATCTCCTCTTTGTGCCACATTCGCAAACACGCGAGCTGCCTCTCCCTCTGTCGCCCTCACGTCATGTATCTAAACAGCTGTAGTTGTGGTAGTGACGCTAGTGATGGAAATACGCTAGAGTTGGGAGATGAGCGATTCTTGAGAACATTCGCCACACTGCCCTCCACCTAAGTCTGATCGTCCCGATCAGACACATTTCCCGATCCAAACGTTGCTAGCCTCTCCAGGTGAACCACTTTCATTTTGTTTCGTGGTCTTCCAACAGTTTGTATGCGGTAGACAACATTATTTATCCGCTTTATTACTTTATATGGGCCTTCCCAGTTACATTGCAGTTTTGGGGACAAACCTTTCTTTCGTTGTGGGTTGTATAACAGCACTAAATCTCCTTCTTTAAAACCTTCCGAGTTGATGGCTTTGTCGTATCTGGCTTTCATCTTATCACTCATGATCTTCGTCCGTTGTCTTACAAGGTCGTGTATTTCTCTCATTTCCTCTCCCAAGATGCTAGTGGATTTCATGGCATTTATTCCTTCATCAGCATTTATCCCAAACTTCAAATCAGCTGGCAGCCGAAGATCATTCCCAAAAATTACTTTTGCCGGAGTCTGACCGTAGTTTCATGTATTGCCGAGCGATATGCCATCAGAAACAAGGAGATGTGCGTATCCCAATCTTTCTGGAACTTATCCACTACTTTCCTCATGTGCTCTTCCAAGGTTCGATTGAAACTTTCCACCATGCCATCCGACTGAGGATTCAATGCAGTTGTTCGAGTTTTCCGAATACCCAATGTCTTGCACATTTCTTGGAATACGACTGATTCGAAATTCCTGCCTTGGTCCGAATGTAACTCCATCGGTACACCAAACCTCGCTACCCAATTGTTAATGAACACCTCTGCAATGGTTTCTGCCTCTTGATTTGGAATCGGGTAAACTTCTGGCCATTTGCTGAAATAGTCCATAGCAACTAGTACGTATTTGTTTCCGAGTTTGCTAGTAGGAAATGGACCAGCTACATCCATGGCAATCCTCTCAAACGGTGCACCTGTGTTGTACTGCTTCATCTGTCTATGGCTTCTCGACTTCGGACCCTTTGCTTTGATGCACACCTCACAGTTGGCGATCCACTCCGCGATCGACTGCCGGCAACCAACCCAATAGAATCTCTGCTTGACTTTCTCCAAGGTTTTCGTGACTCCGAGATGACCTCCACTTGGACCATTATGTAGCTCATTCAAAACATCGGAGATTTTCTTCCTTGGGACAACTACCAGCTTCCGGGCACATTGACCATCTTCGCTTTCCCATACTCTATGTAAGCAACCGGATACCAATTTCAGACTGTTCCACTGTGCCCAATATGACTTGGCAACAGGACTCTCTGCTGACATCTCCTCTCTTGTTGGTCGTTCGTTTTGCTCGATTCCTTGCATCACACGTATCAGATCTGGGTCCTCTAGCTGATGCTTCCTTAGTTGATCCATGTTCCATTCGTCCGTAGATGTTATAGTCATCAGCCGTACATCTATAACATCTTCCTTGGCCTCAGCTTTCGAACAATGCCTGCATTCCAGGTTACATGGTCGCCGGGACATTGCATCAGCATTACCGTGGTTGCTGCCTTTGCGATGCTCTATGGAAAAGTCATAACTTTGTAGTCGCTCTATCCACCGTGCCAATTGACCTTCCGGATTACGGAACTGCAAAAGCCATTTCAACGCTGCATGGTCTGTCCTGACGTGGAATCGCTGTCCATAGAGATACTTGTGGAAATGTTTGATGAACTCCACCAATGCCAGTAGTTCTCTTCGTGTTACACAATAGTTCCTTTCGGGCTTTCCAATTGTGCGGCTGTAGTACGCCACTACCTTCTCCTGCCCATCGACAATCTGTGACAAAACTCCTCCAATCGCATAACCACTTGCATCTGTATCCAGAATAAACGTTGAACCTGGGATTGGATACGCTAACATTGGGGCAGTGCACAGCCGTTCCTTCAAAGTTTGGAAAGCCACTTCATGTTCCTTCTTCCAATCAAATGACATATTCTTTCTGGTCAACTCATGAAGGCTACTGGCTACGCTGGCGAAATTCGGTACAAATCGGCGATAATACGTGCACAGTCCAAGGAAACTTCGTAACTCATGCAAATCGTTGGGTCTTGGCCAATCCTTTACTGCTTCGATCTTCTCTTTAGCCGTGCAAATTCCCTCCGTAGTAACCTTGTGGCCCAAGTAACTTACTTCCTTCTTGAACAATGCACACTTCTTAGGACTTAATTTCCGGCCGGCGCCAGGTATCCTTTGGAAAACTTCCTCCAAGTTTTTAAGGTGTTCCTCAAAGCTTTTTCCAAGCACGATGATGTCGTCCAGGTACACCAAACATGTTTTCCAATGCAGTCCTTTCAATACTTGGTCCATGAGTCTCTCAAAAGTAGCTGGAGCGTTACATAGTCCAAAGGGCATTACCGTAAATTGCCACAGCACCTCTCCAACGCTGAAGTCCAGTGTAGAAAACCATTTCGTACCAGATAGTGAGTCCAGAGTATCGTCAATTCTCGGTAATGGATAGCTGTCCTTTTTCGTTACGTCGTTCAGCTTCCGGTAGTCCACGCAGAATCGCATTTTCCATCCTCTTTCTTCACTAGCACTACCGGTAAGCTCGGCGATCGAAACTCATTTAGTACTCTTACCGGTATACGTCCATCTTCTTTTGTCATAGCCAGTGTTTTCCCTACTAGTATATCCGTCTTTGAATTGTTTGCTGCCTCGACAACCCACAATTTGTTTGTCCCACAATCTCCATCAATTCTTGCCCAAACGACTGCCTCCGACTTCGGTGGAATTTGTTGGCTATCTTCCACGAGTACCCGCTTACTGATGTACTTGTTCTCGTAACCAAAATTGAGTGGCACATCCATGTTCTTATAGCTCATAGTCCTGTTTTGCATGTCGATCTTGATGCCTTGGTTGCTTAAGAAATCCACACCAACTATGATCTCATCAACAATATCTGCCACTATTAAATTGTGCAGTACGGTGACATTTCCAATTGCGATTTCACATGTTACTTCTCCTTGAACTTGGGTGTCCTCACCAGTCGCCGTACGCAACTTTGCTTCATGTAATGGCCTCACTCCTTTGTTGACTAAATCAGATCGAATGATGGAATGAGATGCGCCCGTATCAATAGTCAGTAAACGCTCCTTTCCGTCCACGAGTCCTCCAACAGTAACATTACTTGACTTCCTTCCGATCTGTGAGACAGAGATTATGGGGCATCCAATTGCGGGAGCCAGCCTACGCCCCTTGCGGCTGACTCTCTTTAGTTTAACGGTTCGTTGGATTCGGAGACTTGCTCATCTCCTTCAGCCTTGCGCTTACGTCTGCTTGCATTACTGGAATTATTGGAGCCAGACCCACAATAACGTGCAATATGACCAGATTTTCCGCAGTTAAAGCACTTAATGGAGCCATCGCTTTTCTTCTGTACCCCATTCAATGCTTCCAAAATTTTGTCGATTTTGTTGACCAAGTCTGGGAACGGGGGCATAGTTTTTGTGTTTATGCGCGCGCCTGAAGATTCCACGTCTTGTCCTGTCTTGCGCAGGGTGTGGGACATATTGTCGACAAAAAGCCTGCGCACATTTCCTGGGGTCATTTAATGCCTTGTCACCAAAGGTAATATCGACATTTTTTGGTGGACCCGAAGGATTCGACAAGGACTTGACGGTGGACCATAATTTCCCAACACCGGTAGAGAGGTTACAAGACCTGAGGTGTTCCTCCCATTTGGTTTGTTTGTGTACGTTAACCAGCCGTCTGATTTCCACGTTGAGATCACCGATCTGTGGGTCAGAGGGATCGATGTTGCTTATGAGGTCACGTTCGTTGGCCAAGGCTGCGGCCTCAGCTGGGAAGTTAGGCCTAATATCTTTTATCCTACCAGCTGGTATAAAACGGGCTGTAGCCTTTTTAATGCCCTCACGTATGTTACGCTCGCCAACTTGTACGTCAGTGGGAATGGGAAGATCACCAAAGGAGCTCTCCGTGAATTCCAAAAAGCCGACCCAATTAGCCTTTTTGAAATTCACGTATGTTCTTTTCTCCGAAGTAATGAAATCCGTGGCACGATCGACGGACAGGATGATAGGCAGGTGGTCGGATGACAAGGCCACCATAGGTTGCCAGTTTATGCTGTTAATTAACCCCGGGCTAACAATAGTTAGGTCCGGGGAGCTACTGCAGTTAACAGCCATCCTAGTTGAGGTGTCTCCGTTCACAGTACAGAAAGAGGAAGTGTCAATTTGCTCGGCTAATTCCCGTCCTCTGCCGTCCACAGAAAGGTGTGAATGCCACATATCATGATGGGCATTAAAATCGCCCATGATGATACGGTTATCGCCACAAAGAAACGCCCTAAGGTCAGGACGATAACTTCTGGGGCAGCAGGTGACGGGAGGAATGTTTATATTGATTCGCTCGAGATCAACACCACCAGATTGTATAACTATACCCTGACACTCTAAGGGTAAGTCTCTTTGGTCAGTGTTGATATCAAATTCCCTAAACTGCACCGTATGGTGAACAAGGAACGCGAGACCACCGCCGTCCGTACGGTCATGCCGGAGTACGTGGTAGCCTCCACTCGCTCGGAGATTCGAGTGGGGGCCAAGTTTTGTCTCCTGGATTGCAGCAATTTTGATTTTATGTAGCTGCATAAATGTGGTTATCTCCGCTATCTTGCCGGTGAAGCCGTTGCAGTTAAATTGCAACAATTTAAATTGCGAAGGAGAGGCAATGGTGTGTACGCCTAGATGGTGGTAGGCTATGTCGCGATATTGATCTCCGTTGCAGTCCTGAAGCCGGCGGATTTCGTTCATTATTAGATGAGTGTACATCCGTCGGCGTTGAGGGCTGCACAACTCGACAGCAAGGCGCGACGAACTCATCAGTCCAAAGATTTCTGTTTGCGAGCCCAGAACATATGCGTAGGTGACATAGGCCTAGGCAGGAGTTGCACTTGACCGATGCCACAGACGCATATATCCAATGCCGACATACAGTGCACGAAGAGTGAGGGACCAGAAGTTGATGGACTTGACTTGCATTCGTGCTAGTGCCGGAAGAAATTAGTAAAGGGTTTAGAGACGGGGGCTGAAACTCAGTAGTGCTAAAAGCATCAACTGATGTGCTACGAAGAAAGTAGCCATGAGTGGATGCTTGAGATGTTGATGCACTAGGAAGTAAGCTACAGCCGGGAACACACATGTTCTGCTGGGCAATATAAGTATTGCAGGTCGTGGAGACTTGATTTATAGAGGGCGATAAAGCAACATTTGAGCGTCGCTTGCCTCGGGACGTCCTAGGACGTGAACAGCAGGGCGCCACAAAACTTTTGTGGAAACTAGTGGGCCGGTGTGTGATCTAGTCCGGAGCAACTAGATTTATGCAACCAACCTTTGCATGATGCACACTGTACTGAGTGTGATCGTCTTGTATATATTTTTTTCCGACAAACGCAGCAGAACCATTTTCTTAGGCCAGGATTTGGCTCAATGCCAGCCCGGATCAAGAGAATAAGGAGCAGCCGTGCTGCAAATGTGCTGCCTTTTCAAATGTCTTCATTTTTCTTATCGTATAACCATCTCGAGCTGATACGAAATCTCGCTTCCAAATTTAATTTTATTATGTCCAGCCCTTATCAAAATAAATGCTAGCATAAATGAAGCAAAGTCCAAAAGAAGCCTTACCCTTTCGTTTGATACCAATTTTGTGCGAATATACTTCACTGTACAACACTTCAAAATAAACTGATTGAGGTGCGTTGTCTTTGCGCGGTTTATATACCCTAGCAAACAGCAGCTTCACAACCTAGGAATGTCTACACCTTTCTGGTTTATTCGTGCAACAGTGTTCTCGAAGCGTTTATCTATCGTCATCTCCTCTTTGTGCCACATTCGCAAACACGCGAGCTGCCTCTCCCTCTGTCGCCTCACGTCATGTATCTAAACAGCTGTAGTTGTGGTAGTGACGCTAGTGATGGAAATACGCTAGAGTTGGGAGATGAGCGATTCTTGAGAACATTCGCCACACTGCCCTCCACCTAAGTCTGATCGTCCCGATCAGACACATTTCCCGATCCAAACGTTGCTAGCCTCTCCAGGTGAACCACTTTCATTTTGTTTCGTGGTCTTCCAACAGTTTGTATGCGGTAGACAACATTATTTATCCGCTTTATTACTTTATATGGGCCTTCCCAGTTACATTGCAGTTTTGGGGACAAACCTTTCTTTCGTTGTGGGTTGTATAACAGCACTAAATCTCCTTCTTTAAAACCTTCCGAGTTGATGGCTTTGTCGTATCTGGCTTTCATCTTATCACTCATGATCTTCGTCCGTTGTCTTACAAGGTCGTGTATTTCTCTCATTTCCTCTTCCAAGATGCTAGTGGATTTCATGGCATTTATTCCTTCATCAGCATTTATCCCAAACTTCAAATCAGCTGGCAGCCGAAGATCATTCCCAAAAATTACTTTTGCCGGAGTCTGACCGTAGTTTCATGTATTGCCGAGCGATATGCCATCAGAAACAAGGAGATGTGCGTATCCCAATCTTTCTGGAACTTATCCACTACTTTCCTCATGTGCTCTTCCAAGGTTCGATTGAAACGTTCCACCATGCCATCCGACTGAGGATGCAATGCAGTTGTTCGAGTTTTCCGAATACCCAATGTCTTGCACATTTCTTGGAATACGACTGATTCGAAATTCCTGCCTTGGTCCGAATGTAACTCCATCGGTACACCAAACCTCGCTACCCAATTGTTAATGAACACCTCTGCAATGGTTTCTGCCTCTTGATTTGGAATCGGGTAAACTTCTGGCCATTTGCTGAAATAGTCCATAGCAACTAGTACGTATTTGTTTCCGAGTTTGCTAGTAGGAAATGGACCAGCTACATCCATGGCAATCCTCTCAAACGGTGCACCTGTGTTGTACTGCTTCATCTGTCTATGGCTTCTCGACTTCGGACCCTTTGCTTTGATGCACACCTCACAGTTGGCGATCCACTCCGCGATCGACTGCCGGCAACCAACCCAATAGAATCTCTGCTTGACTTTCTCCAAGGTTTTCGTGACTCCGAGATGACCTCCACTTGGACCATTATGTAGCTCATTCAAAACATCGGAGATTTTCTTCCTTGGGACAACTACCAGCTTCCGGGCACATTGACCATCTTCGCTTTCCCATACTCTATGTAAGCAACCGGATACCAATTTCAGACTGTTCCACTGTGCCCAATATGACTTGGCAACAGGACTCTCTGCTGACATCTCCTCTCTTGTTGGTCGTTCGTTTTGCTCGATTCCTTGCATCACACGTATCAGATCTGGGTCCTCTAGCTGATGCTTCCTTAGTTGATCCATGTTCCATTCGTCCGTAGATGTTATAGTCATCAGCCGTACATCTATAACATCTTCCTTGGCCTCAGCTTTCGAACAATGCCTGCATTCCAGGTTACATGGTCGCCGGGACATTGCATCAGCATTACCGTGGTTGCTGCCTTTGCGATGCTCTATGGAAAAGTCATAACTTTGTAGTCGCTCTATCCACCGTGCCAATTGACCTTCCGGATTACGGAACTGCAAAAGCCATTTCAACGCTGCATGGTCTGTCCTGACGTGGAATCGCTGTCCATAGAGATACTTGTGGAAATGTTTGATGAACTCCACCAATGCCAGTAGTTCTCTTCGTGTTACACAATAGTTCCTTTCGGGCTTTCCAATTGTGCGGCTGTAGTACGCCACTACCTTCTCCTGCCCATCGACAATCTGTGACAAAACTCCTCCAATCGCATAACCACTTGCATCTGTATCCAGAATAAACGTTGAACCTGGGATTGGATACGCTAACATTGGGGCAGTGCACAGCCGTTCCTTCAAAGTTTGGAAAGCCACTTCATGTTCCTTCTTCCAATCAAATGACATATTCTTTCTGGTCAACTCATGAAGGCTACTGGCTACGCTGGCGAAATTCGGTACAAATCGGCGATAATACGTGCACAGTCCAAGGAAACTTCGTAACTCATGCAAATCGTTGGGTCTTGGCCAATCCTTTACTGCTTCGATCTTCTCTTTAGCCGTGCAAATTCCCTCCGTAGTAACCTTGTGGCCAAGTAACTTACTTCCTTCTTGAACAATGCACACTTCTTAGGACTTAATTTCCGGCCGGCGCCAGGTATCCTTTGGAAAACTTCCTCCAAGTTTTTAAGGTGTTCCTCAAAGCTTTTTCCAAGCACGATGATGTCGTCCAGGTACACCAAACATGTTTTCCAATGCAGTCCTTTCAATACTTGGTCCATGAGTCTCTCAAAAGTAGCTGGAGCGTTTCATAGTCCAAAGGGCATTACCGTAAATTGCCACAGCACCTCTCCAACGCTGAAGTCCAGTGTAGAAAACCATTTCGTACCAGATAGTGAGTCCAGAGTATCGTCAATTCTCGGTAATGGATAGCTGTCCTTTTTCGTTACGTCGTTCAGCTTCCGGTAGTCCACGCAGAACCGCATTTTCCATCCTCTTTCTTCACTAGCACTACCGGTAAGCTCGGCGATCGAAACTCATTTAGTACTCTTACCGGTATACGTCCATCTTGTTTTGTCATAGCCAGTGTTTTCCCTACTAGTATATCCGTCTTTGAATTGTTTGCTGCCTCGACAACCCACAATTTGTTTGTCCCACAATCTCCATCAATCCTTGCCCAAACGACTGCCTCCGACTTCGGTGGAATTTGTTGGCTATCTTCCACGAGTACCCGCTTACTGATGTACTTGTTCTCGTAACCAAAATTGAGTGGCACATCCATGTTCTTATAGCTCATAGTCCAGTTTTGCATGTCGATCTTGATGCCTTGGTTGCTTAAGAAATCCACACCAACTATGATCTCATCAACAATATCTGCCACTATTAAATTGTGCAGTACGGTGACATTTCCAATTGCGATTTCACATGTTACTTCTCCTTGAACTTGGGTGTCCTCACCAGTCGCCGTACGCAACTTTGCTTCATGTAATGGCCTCACTCCTTTGTTGACTAAATCAGATCGAATGATGGAATGAGATGCGCCCGTATCAATAGTCAGTAAACGCTCCTTTCCGTCCACGAGTCCTCCAACAGTAACATTACTTGACTTCCTTCCGATCTGTGAGACAGAGATTATGGGGCATCCAATTGCGGGAGCCAGCCTACGCCCCTTGCGGCTGACTCTCTTTAGTTTAACGGTTGGTTGGATTCGGAGACTTGCTCATCTCCTTCAGCCTTGCGCTTACGTCTGCTTGCATTACTGGAATTATTGGAGCCAGACCCACAATAACGTGCAATATGACCAGATTTTCCGCAGTTAAAGCACTTAATGGAGCCATCGCTTTTCTTCTGTACCCCATTCAATGCTTCCAAAATTTTGTCGATTTTGTTGACCAAGTCTGGGAACGGGGGCATAGTTTTTGTGTTTATGCGCGCGCCTGAAGATTCCACGTCTTGTCCTGTCTTGCGCAGGGTGTGGGACATATTGTCGACAAAAAGCCTGCGCACATTTCCTGGGGTCATTTAATGCCTTGTCACCAAAGGTAATATCGACATTTTTGGTGGACCCGAAGGATTCGACAAGGACTTGACGGTGGACCATAATTTCCCAACACCGGTAGAGAGGTTACAAGACCTGAGGTATTCCTCCCATTTGGTTTGTTTGTGTACGTTAACCAGCCGTCTGATTTCCACGTTGAGATCACCGATCTGTGGGTCAGAGGGATCGATGTTGCTTATGAGGTCACGTTCGTTGGCCAAGGCTGCGGCCTCAGCTGGGAAGTTAGGCCTAATATCTTTTATCCTACCAGCTGGTATAAAACGGGCTGTAGCCTTTTTAATGCCCTCACGTATGTTACGCTCGCCAACGTGTACGTCAGTGGGAATGGGAAGATCACCAAAGGAGCTCTCCGTGAATTCCAAAAAGCCGACCCAATTAGCCTTTTTGAAATTCACGTATGTTCTTTTCTCCGAAGTAATGAAATCCGTGGCACGATCGACGGACAGGATGATAGGCAGGTGGTCGGATGACAAGGCCACCATAGGTTGCCAGTTTATGCTGGTAATTAACCCCGGGCTAACAATAGTTAGGTCCGGGGAGCTACTGCAGTTAACAGCCATCCTAGTTGAGGTGTCTCCGTTCACAGTACAGAAAGAGGAAGTGTCAATTTGCTCGGCTAATTCCCGTCCTCTGCCGTCCACAGAAAGGTGTGAATGCCACATATCATGATGGGCATTAAAATCGCCCATGATGATACGGTTATCGCCACAAAGAAACGCCCTAAGGTCAGGACGATAACTTCTGGGGCAGCAGGTGACGGGAGGAATGTTTATATTGATTCGCTCGAGATCAACACCACCAGATTGTATAACTATACCCTGACACTCTAAGGGTAAGTCTCTTTGGTCAGTGTTGATATCAAATTCCCTAAACTGCACCGTATGGTGAACAAGGAACGCGAGACCACCGCCGTCCGTACGGTCATGCCGGAGTACGTGGTAGCCTCCACTCGCTCGGAGATTCGAGTGGGGGCCAAGTTTTGTCTCCTGGATTGCAGCAATTTTGATTTTATGTAGCTGCATAAATGTGGTTATCTCCGCTATCTTGCCGGTGAAGCCGTTGCAGTTAAATTGCAACAATTTAAATTGCGAAGGAGAGGCAATGGTGTGTACGCCTAGATGGTGGTAGGCTATGTCGCGATATTGATCTCCGTTGCAGTCCTGAAGCCGGCGGATTTCGTTCATTATTAGATGAGTGTACACCCGTCGGCGTTGAGGGCTGCACAACTCGACAGCAAGGCGCGACGAACTCATCAGTCCAAAGATTTCTGTTTGCGAGCCCAGAACATATGCGTAGGTGACATAGGCCTAGGCAGGAGTTGCACTTGACCGATGCCACAGACGCATATATCCAATGCCGACATACAGTGCACGAAGAGTGAGGGACCAGAAGTTGATGGACTTGACTTGCATTCGTGCTAGTGCCGGAAGAAATTAGTAAAGGGTTTAGAGACGGGGGCTGAAACTCAGTAGTGCTAAAAGCATCAACTGATGTGCTACGAAGAAAGTAGCCATGAGTGGATGCTTGAGATGTTGATGCACTAGGAAGTAAGCTACAGCCGGGAACACACATGTTCTGCTGGGCAATATAAGTATTGCAGGTCGTGGAGACTTGATTTATAGAGGGCGATAAAGCAACATTTGAGCGTCGCTTGCCTCGGGACGTCCTAGGACGTGAACAGCAGGGCGCCACAAAACTTTTGTGGAAACTAGTGGGCCGGTGTGTGATCTAGTCCGGAGCAACTAGATTTATGCAACCAACCTTTGCATGATGCACACTGTACTGAGTGTGATCGTCTTGTATATATTTTTTTCCGACAAACGCAGCAGAACCATTTTCTTAGGCCAGGATTTGGCTCAATGCCAGCCCGGATCAAGAGAATAAGGAGCAGCCGTGCTGCAAGGGGCTGTTCCGGGGATGACAATAGGTGAGGGAATCGTGACGCGTTAGACAGGGTCACTTCGAAATGTATTGGTCTTGGCCGTGTCATTATAAAAAAAAAACAACCCGGGTCGTTTCGGTACGAAGGGTAATGTACAAGTACAAATACCGTTCTCGCAGAACCGGCAATACGTGAAACGCAAAAAAAAAAACCTTCTAGCTCCACTTCTGGTTCACGTGTTGATAAATATCTAAAAACTTTGGTCTTATATGGGAAAAGACTAAAACAACTTAAATCACTTGTCACCACCTTTCATTTTATACCATATATGTAATACTTCTATATAGATAATACCGAACAGTGAAGCGTGTCAAACATTACAGTACAGATATACCATGAGAGAAGGAGACAAAATCTCAAGGATGTCGTTAAACTTTTGTAAACAAAGGGGCATAAATAAATGCATACTTGAACAAAATGTAAATAAATTCACTTCGTTTTTCTTATCACTCCTTTCACTAATTAACATTAAACCATGCCAAAAATACCCAAGGTAGCGGATATGACATTATTTTACCAAATGAAAAAATTCTCTGTAGCTTATTATTATTTTTTAAACAACAAATACGAACATTTTTATTTATTTATTTTGTGATTTAGGTAGGTAGGTTCAAGTGGCTGCCGCAGAGGCACACTTAGGCCAGTTTTGAAGGCCCGTTGTGATACCACCAACACAAGGAAAGTCAGCCCCGGGACCCAGCCATATGGAAAATCCCTGAGTTGTTGGGATTTTCCACATAGCAGAATCCCGGGACTGACACTCCTAAACCGACACCGTTACTCCTCCTCGAACCACTTAGATGACTTTATGAAGCCCATCAAGTCCTTTATGTCCAGTTCCGCGATCTGGCTTAGACTATCTAGGAACGGAACTCCCAAAAAGCGCGTTCTCACGCCGCTTAAAGCCGGACAGTTGCAGATGAGGTGCTCCACTGTTTCCTCCTCCTCATCATCTTTGCAACTCCTGCAGCATCGTCGGTAGGGCACACTTAGCCTTTCTGCATGCCTACCAATCAGGCAGTGACCGGTTAATACCCCTATCAATATGCAGATTTCCCTCCTAGTTAGGGCATAAATGCGTCTAGACCTTTTAAGATCCCATTTTGGCCAGGTTTGTTTCGATATCCGACACCCTGGGGATTGCAGCCATCTTTCGTTGGCTTGACGGAGTGTGTGCTCCTTCAGCATTAGTTTGCATGTGGCAAACGGCATACCTAAGCGCTCTTTATCCCGAAGAACCTGCTTGGTCGTGCCCTGCCTGGCAAGCTCGTCTGCCTTACAGTTTCCCTCAATGTCCCTATGTCCCGGGACCCATATGAGGTTTACGCGGTTCTGTTGGGCCATCTCCTGAAGAGATCGACGACAGCTGAGCGTCAGTTCAGAGTTGAACGTGTATGAGCCAAGGGATTTGATTGCCGCCTGGCTATCGCTGAAAATAGTGATATCTCCTCCGATAACACGTTTGCTTAACCAGGCCGCGGCGTCCCGGATTGCCGAGACTTCCGCCTGGAAGACGCTACAATGATCAGGTAGTCTGAAGGAGAGTTCAAGGTCCAAATCCCTTGAATAAACCCCTCCTCCAACTCTGCCGTCCAACTTCGAGCCGTCGGTGTATATGGAAGTGCCACCATTTGTTTCGGGACACCAATCCGTCCTCTCCCAGTCTTCTCTGCTGGGAATGTTTATTTTGAAGCAGCTATCCCCGACTGTAGTGGTCGCACAACGATCTGTGCTTAGAGGGAGAAAGCTGTAAGATTCCAGAATACTGGAGTGTCCAATAGTACCCGCACCCCAACTGGAGGTCTCTCTTAGGCGCATAGCTGATGCCGCCGCTGACCGAAACCCTTCCAGATCAAGTGGCAAAATGCCCAGAATGGCCTGGAGGGCTTCGTTGGGCGTTGTCCTTAGCGCACCGCTTATACAGATCATATTGGATCTATGGACTTTCCGCAACAGATTCAGGTATGTTGTCTTGCTCAGTGCCGGCCACCATACGACGACTCCATACAGCATGATTGGGCGAATGATGGCCGTGTAGATCCAACTGCATACTCTAGGGCTGAGCCCCCATTTTTTGCCAATGGCTCTTTTGCATGTGTAAAGAGCGATGCAAGCTTTCTTCTGGCGCTGAAGAACATTCTCCTTCCAATTCAGTTTCCTGTCCAGAACTATGCCTAGAAACTTGGCCTTATCCGACAAGCCCAGGCGCGTGCCATCTAGTTCTGGTAGGCTTAGTGGCGGTATTTTGTACCGGTTGGTGAAGAGGACAAGTTCCACTTTCCCCGGGATGATACTAAGTCCGCAGCGAGAGGACCACCTCGAAACCTCTCGCAGTGCTACTTGCATCAGGTCACACAGAGTTTGTGGGAACTTGCCTCTGAATGCAATAGCTAAATCGTCTGCGTATGCCACTATCTTCCCGCCCCCCCAGCTTGTGTCACGTAGCAACGAGTTGACTGTGAGGTTCCATAAAAGCGGGGAAAGAACACCACCCTGGGGCGTTCCCCTTGTGACATAGCGTGATAACTCGACCGTACCAAGTGAAGAAGCTATTTTCCTTCCTCTTAGAAGTTGGTCAATTAAACCAGTTAGAGGTCTATCTACGCCCAGATTAGTTAGAGCGGAGTTGATCGCCTCCGGGCTTATATTGTTGAAAGCCCCCTCAATATCTAAGAAGGCCACGAGACAGTAGTCCTTTTCACACAGCGATTTCTCAATGACAGATACTAGGCTGTGCAGAGCAGTTTCTGTTGATTTACTCTTGGTGTATGCATGCTGATAGCTAGAGATAAGGTTGCTATCAATAGTCGTTGAAAGGTAGTCGCTTAGTATCCTCTCAAAGGTTTTGAGTACAAAGGACGAGAGACTGATCGGTCTGTAATCTTTTGGCTCGTAGTGGGATGCCTTCCCAGCCTTAGGGATAAACACTACCGTGGCGCTTCTCCAGGAGCCCGGAATGTGGTTGAGAGCCAGGCAGGCTGTGAAGAGAAATACCAGCCATTTAGCTGATGTCTCCAACGTGTTTATAAGTTGCGCGGGGATAATCCCGTCCGGCCCGGCAGCCTTATACGGTTCAAAGCTCTTAACTGCCCACCTTACTCTTTCCTCAGTGATGGGTATATTTACTGCCAGGTTTGTTGCAGGTGCTAGTGGTGCATCATGCAGATTCCCCGGAAAATGTGTATTCAAGAGCAGCTCAAGGGTTTCCTCTTCCGTGCTGGTCCAGGATCCGTCAGGCTTTCGCTTTTGTGATTTACTATTTTGGTATTTTCATTATTTAATCGACTAATCAAAGATTTTATAACTAAAACTATGCACAATTTGTGTAATGGGGATAGTGACCCTTTTTGAGCCCTTTGATATTTTTTTTTAAACGCGCTACTACAATTCACTAACACAAACAAAACTTGCGCATGCGCAGAACTCACATTTGCACTGATTCATATAATAATGTTTGACACGCTTCTTACACACGGCCAGTATACGAAAGGCGCAGGCTTTGTTTTATACTCATATCGCACTGAGGCACCCTCCTGGTTGACATTTTAATTAATATCTCGAAAACGGGGTCTCATATTGGACTGAAAAGTACACAATTTTAAATCACTTATCAATAACTTTCATTCGATGCCCATATTGAAGGAACACTTAATAAGGTTACCCTGGTCCACATTTTGAGCTATATCTCCAAAACCTTTTCAAATGTCTTCATTTTTCTTATCGTATAACCATCTCGAGCTGATACGAAATCTCGCTTCCAAATTTAATTTTATTATGTCCAGCCGTTATCAAAATAAATGCTAGCATAAATGAAGCAAAGTCCAAAAGAAGCCTGTGGCCTTACCCTTTCGTTTGATACCAATTTTGTGCGAATATTCGAAAGTTTACGCGCAACCCCATTTCGACCGATAATTCTGTTATCGATAAATATATCGAAATGAACCGAAGTCCAAATGAAAGCTGTGGTCTTTCCCTGTCATTAGTTACCAATTTTTTGCGAGTATTTCAAAGTTTACCCGAAACCACATTTTGAACGCTTATTCTGTTATCGATAAATATGTCGAAATGAAACAGATACAAATGAAAGCTGTGATCTTCCCCTATCGTTAGAAACCAATTTTGTGCGAGTATTTCAAAATTTACCCGAAACCACATTTTGACCGATACCTCTGTTATCGACAAATATATCGAAATTAACCAAAGTCCCAATGAAATCTGTGAAACCAATTTTGTGCGATAAATATATCGAAATGAACCAATGTCCAAATTAAAGCTGTGGTCTTTCCCATTCGTTTGATATCAATTTTGTGCAAATATTCCAAAGTTTACCCGAGACCACATTTTGACCAATAACTCTGTTATCGATAAATATGTCGAAATGAACCAAAATCCAAATGCACGCTGTGGTCTTCCCCTTTCGTTAAATACAAATTTTTTGCGAATATTCCAAAATTTACGTTAAACTACTTTTTGACCGATAGCTATGTTATCGGTAAATATATCAAATTTTGAAAATATCTCAATTGAAATACATTTTGATTACTATCAGTGACGAAATACTGAGTTATCATCAAAATGAACAAGAAGAATAATCAAATATGATTCCATTTGATGATCAAAAACTTAAAATAATTTTTCGGTCATAATTATAAATATTTTTTCAATAATTCTGATGATTAAATTCTGCGTCACCTATGAAATCAAACAAGAAAAAGAATCAAATATGTTTACTTTACGTGAACAAAAACTGAAAATAATTTTTAAACAAATTTTTGAATTATTTTTGATTATTTTTTTTTGCTGACTCAAAATCATATTTCTACCTTTTAATTTTGTACTTTACTTTCAAAATTTAATTCCTTAGCCTATACTCACATTTTTTCATATCATACAATTCAGAAAAAATTCAAACATTTATTTTAAATAAGAAATATTGTTTATAAATTCTATAAATCTTCTCCGCCAAATATGTAGTATATGTATGTTATATGATACATCGTTGGCTCACAACTGAAGGTGTCCAGCATGTTGGTGCGATTTTCTTTGGCTCGTCTCAAAATACCCCAACCCAAAGAAGTGCGGAAGTCATGAGCTGGCTGCAACGCATGTAAGTGGTAGTCCGAAGCGTATAGCAGCAATTCCGACGGTTCGAGCGAATTTTGTGATCTCTATCGACTTAATCGGCAGCCCGTCGGATTTGCTGATAGACCTCAGAGACTTGACCGACCCGCGTGGACTTCTGCACAAGACTTCAAAAACCAACATCATCTTTAATAGAAAAAATATCAAAATATGATCATAAAAGATTATGAAATGTGATCAATAAATGATTTCAAAAAGTATTCGAAAGTAGGTAAAAAACTGAACAAATTGTATTCAAAAATGGTACCGTTAACTAATCAAATTCAATCATAAAATGATTACAAAATTGAATTGAAAAGCAGTCAAATGTTATCAAAAAATAAACAAAATATGGCTTAGGTTAGGTTAGGTTCAAGTGGCTGCCGCAGAGGCACACTTAGGCCAGTTTTGAAAGGCCCGTTGTGATACCACCAACACAAGGAAAGTCAGTCCCGGGACCCAGCCAAATGGAAAATCCCTGAGTTGTTGGGATTTTCCACATAGCAGAATCCCGGGACTGACACTCCTAAACTGACACCGTTACTCCTCCTCGAACCACTTAGATGACTTTATGAAGGCCATCAAGTCCTTTATGTCCAGTTCCGCGATCTGGCTTAGGCTATCCAGGAACGGAACTCCCAAAAAGCGCGTTCTCGGACAGTTGCAAAATATGGCTTAAAAAGATATCAAATTTGACCAAAAGCTGTTTAAAAATGTACAAAAATATTAATCATAAATGATTATCTATGAATAATCACATTTATCCGACGCTTTTATCCCGACGATACGTTAAAATTCTAATAGAAAATGTTTTTTTTTTTAATTTGAACGTTTTTAATCATCTGGAGAGTGATATTTGAATAGTTTTTGTTCAAAATTTTCAAAAAATGCTGGCTGGGTTATATCACAATAAACCAAGACGCATTAAATTTTCCATGTTCGATTGCAACACGAATGCAAACTTAATGTGTGTTCGTCACCAAAAATTGACAATGGAAAATTGCAAAAATTCGCATTTTTTACCCTGAAAAGCTTTGAAGATATCGCTCCGGCTTACGCTCATTTCTCACGGGAACAGTCCGGGTCACTATAAAGCTAAGGGTACACCTAGCGACGCGACCAAATATTCTTTGCATGTGTTCTTATGGAGCAGAGTACACCTAGCGACAGCAGCCCCACGCCCACGACGCGACACAGCAATGTTGATCAAATAGCAGAGAACGCAATAATCAACGTTCTCTGCAAATAGGCAACTATTTGGTAGCGTCCGTCGTGTCGCTAGGTGTGCACCAACAGATGTCGTTGCGCTTTCTCGTAGATCCGTGGTATACACATTATTAAAACAAAAATACCCAAATAATTTCCCGTAATACCAAATTTCATTAAATCAATTTTAAGGCTACAATGCTTTTTTTGATTATTAAAACAGATATATGCATTCAAGATAGTAATACAAAAAAAAATTAAAAATGTACCATTTTTGGTACGAATTTTTTCTCCGGTTACGTTGGTACGTAACTTCCAAATTTGGAAGGCTTTTGCCATTTTAACTTCAACGGAACCAAAGAGAATATATCAACAAGAGCCGTCACTCGTTATAAATGCAAAGAAAAAGATGGATGCCGTTTTCTTTCAGGGTTTCGGTAATTTTGTTTTCCTCAGTTTTGTAAATTCGACAGCTGGTAAATTTTTGTTTCGACTCTTGTGTTATTTCAGTTCTCGTCTATTTTCTTTTACACATTTTGTTTTGATTAGACAATAACATATTTATATCGAAATTTCCGAAACCCTGAAAGAAAACGGCATCCATCTTGTTCGTTGCTTTCATAACGAGTGGTGGCTCTTGTTGATATATTCTCTTTGACGCAACTCCAATGATACTGTTAAAAATATAAAAAAACACATTTGAATGACTACAAAAAAACTATTTACACCCCGATTATAAATATCCGCCCGGAATTCTTTCCTTGCGGAATTTTCTATTCGCCCGAATAATTTCCGCCAATTCTCTTTCGCCAGTGAAAAGGAAAATTGGCGAAGAGGAATTTCGTACTTTCGAAATCACCTGTTGCTGTTTGACGTTTTGTTTTGGTGCAATTTTTTGTGTTCAAGTGAATGAGAAATATTATAATTTTTAATAAAAAGTGTTTCAATTAATAAAAGAATGTTTAGTATTGCATTTGGGAGTGTAATGGGGTGTGGTTGCTGAGTGACCGCGCTCAATCCCGACTCTTGCGTCCTCGTTCGTGCACTCTGGGCAACGTTGAGCTACCTAGGCTCGCGGCAGAAAGAGAGGGAGCCCCGGGGGGGCCACTCTGACATACTTGGTTTAAGGGCTCACCGGGGTCTTTTTCGCAGCGTCTGTACACCAAGAGGTGCGGCTGTAAGCGGGCGTCTGTCTTGAAGCAAGCGGCTCGCTATATAAATGTGCAAAACTTTTCCCTCCCAATCCAGGGTGTTATGCGATACCGTGCCCATTGGACGTTTGCAGCCGGGAGGCAAATCGTGGCTGTAGTCGAACGGAGCCTCACTGATACCGGGCCGCCTCAGGGAGTAACTATGGCCTTACCGCGGTATGGGGCTCTGCCGCGGCGGACGACACACTTCCCCTTACACTACCCTTGACCCTAAGCTGGCCTTGTCCGGCGAGGGGTCGTACGAACAAGATGAAGAACACACAAAATACAAAGCAATTAACGACTTCGTTTACTCCGCAGCAGAGAAGAACTATGCTGGAGCAAGCGAAAACACAACGCCGGAGGACAAACTCCGCCTCAAAGTTAACTGGAAGGCCGACAGCGATGGAAACTACGGGTCAGTCATCCCCCAAACTGCTATCAAGTAAGAGTGACTTGATGGGAGCAAGCAACAGTGCGGCTGCCTACGCAGTCAAGCAGAAAACGGCGGAAGCTAAACTTCCATCAAGCGCTGGTACGAAACCCAATCTCTTCACATCTGGGGCAATGGTCTCACGACCTGGTTTCAGAGTTTCGAAAGAGAAGGACGACGCCGCAAAGGGAGAGACCGCGATGGCAACTACGAGTCTGAATCCCCCCAAAGAGGCATCTCCCCGACGCTTTGCGTACTGGGATAAAAGAAAGGCCGCAAGGATCCTTAAAAAATATGAGGGAGCACCGCAGGAGAAGCTGTCGCCGGAAGAAAGGAAGATGGTGGAGGAAGCGAAAGCTCTGATACCAAATTTCCAGAGGCCCTATGTGCCTAAGAGGGTGAACGGTAATCCCTTCAAACGCCAGAGATCGGACGGAGAGGTAGACCCCCATCCGAAGCGGCATCAGGTCAACCCCGTAGTGGGAAAACTCAGCTTTGCTGAAGTAACCAAGGACAGAATCCTTATAGGTTTCATTGACCGAGGTAACGACCGTTGGTCCATCCCCAAAGACCAGTGGCTGTATGTCCGAAATGAAATGGGCAGGGCCCTCCTCCACTTAATGCGTGAGTCTCCGGGTAGTCCGCCGCGAGGTACTGACGCGGGCTGGCACCAAGGTCAGATCAAAATATTCGCGTGCGAGGATGCAAGAACTGTCGCACTGTATAAGGCAGCAGTTGCAAGACTGGGTGAAGTCTATCCAGGGGCAAGACTAGATGTCGTCGACTGGAAGGACATTCCTGCTCGGCCAAGGGCAAGGGCATGGATTCCTGCCGTCCCTGCAGAACCCGAGAATATTCTTGAGATGCTGCAGGTCTGGAATCCGTCTCTCCCGACGCAGGATTGGGGCGTCAATCTGGTCGATGATGTGGTTGGGCCCAATAGACAGGTGGTTATCACTCTGAATAAGGAGGCGCTCGAGCCCCTTAAACGGTGCAACGGACGAGTGCATTACGGCTTGGGTCAGATCGTGATCCACGTATACCGTGGCGATGCACAGCGCGCTGCTATTCCGGACGCTCCGGAGGACTCGGAGATCGAGGCATCGGAAGGGGAAGCAGAGGAGTCCGACGCGGAAAGTATGTTATCCGCCACGTCAAATTGCGATGGTGCTGCGAACAACTCGGCGATAGAAGAAAGCCTGCTTGACGAAGAAGGCCTCGACGTCACGATCGTGGCTAAACCTGAGCACACTAACGTTGATGCTGCTTCAGACAGCAGGGTTCCCGCCACGCCAAATCGTGCAGGTGCTCTGAACAACTCCTCGTTGAGAGACAGCCCCCGGAACAGGCCAGACCTCGACGACACGCTGGCGGCAGGGATGTCTGAGCTCTCTCATGTTGGTGGTGCTTCAGATAAATCTGCACAAATCTAAAGCAGCCTCGGCTGTTTTAAGCAGTCGTCTTTCTAAAGGCGACGTAGACGTGGTCCTTATCCAAGAGCCCTGGGTCAATAGCTCTAGGATCTGTGGATTGGGGACTAAGGGGTACAAGCTCATCCAAGCCAATGATGAGGGCAAGGTCAGAACCTGTATTTTGGTAAAGTCTGAGCTAAACACCTTTCTATTACCCAACTACTCAAATGGTGACGTTACAGCTGCCAGCTTAACAGTCGGCAGCACCAGCCTAACGATGGCGTCGGTCTATATGCCCTATGACGCCGAAGAACCTCCTCCACAAAAGGAGGTGAAAGATCTGGTGGATAATTTCTGTACGGGCCATCTTATTATTGGAGCTGACGCTAATGCTCATCACGTCCAGTGGGGAAGCTCCGATATTAACGCTAGGGGCGAGTCTCTGTTTGACTACCTACTAACAACTAACCTGGTGGTTTGTAACGTGGGTAACGAGCCTACTTTTATAACTAAAGCTCGTAGGGAGGTTATAGACCTCACTGTTTGTAGCGAAGGCGCTTATGAGTGGGTCAGAAAATGGCGTGTTCTTGATGAGCATTCATTTTCTGACCATCGGTACATAGAAATTGTGTTAGACTTTATTGTTGAGCAGCCAGTTATGAAACGAAATCCACGCAACACTAACTGGCAGCTACATAACCAAATATTAGCTAGGGACCTGCCAGTATTACCTCCACAAGCCCCCTCATCAGTGGGAGAACTGGATGACCTGGTAACGACCTTTACAACGGCGCTCTCAAATGCCCTAGAGCAGGCTTGTCCAGTACCAAAACCACGCGGCAAACATAGACCCCACTGGTGGTCTTACGACCTGGATTCGTTCCGTATATCATGCAGGAAGCAATTTAACAAGGCCAAGAGCATCGGTACGGAGCCTGAATGGCTCGAATATAAAGCTAAACTGAGGGCCTATAAAAAGGCTCTAAGGCAAGCGAAGAGAACTTCGTGGAGAAATTTCTGCACCGGGGTCGAAAAAGTCGATGATACAGCGAGACTTAGACGAGTGCTATCAAAAACTCAAACAGCCATTAGCTATTTACGGAAGCCTGACGGATCTTGGACCAGCACGGAAGGGGAAACCCTGGAGCTGCTCCTGAACACACACTTTCCGGGGAACTTGTATGATGCACCTGTAGCATCTGCAACAAACCTGGCGGTAAACATACCCATTACGGAGGAAAGGGTAAGGTGGGCAATCAAAAGCTTTGAGCCGTTCAAGGCAGCTGGGCCAGACGGGATTTTCCCCGCACAACTTATAAACACGCTGGAAATATCAGCTAAATGGCTGGTAGTTCTCTATTCTGCCTGCCTGGCTCTTAATTACATTCCGTGCTCCTGGAGAAGCGCCACGGTAGTCTTTATTCCAAAGGCTGGGAAGGCCTCACACTATGAGCCTAAAGACTACAGACCGATCAGCCTCTCGTCTTTTGCACTTAAAACCTTCGAGAGGATAATTAGCGATTATCTCTCCTCTACTATTGATAGCAACCTTATTTCTAGCTATCAACATGCATACACCAAAGGTAAATCAACGGAAACTGCGCTCCACAGCCTAGTCTCTATTGTTGAAAAATCATTGCACGAAAAGGAGTACTGTCTCGTGGCCTTTCTGGACATCGAAGGGGCTTTCAACAATATAAGGCCGGAGGCTATTAACACTGCTTTAACAAACCTGGGCATAAATAGGTCTCTTATTGGTCTAATTGATCAACTACTAAAGGGAAGGAAAATAGTTTCTTCACTGGGAACAGTTGATCTTTCACGCTATGTCACAAGAGGAACGCCTCAGGGTGGTGTTCTCTCCCCGCTCCTATGGAACCTCACCGTAAACTCGCTGCTACGAGACACAAGGTGGGGGGGCGGGAAGATAGTGGCATATGCAGACGATTTAGCTATTGCATATAGGGGCAAATTCCCACAAACCCTGTGTGACTTGATGCAGGTAGCACTGCGAGAAGTTTCTTCATGGTCCTCTCGCTGCGGACTTAGCATCAACCCGGGAAAGGTGGAGCTTGTCCTTTATACCAGGCGGTACAAGATACCACCGCTGAACCTACCAGAACTAGATGGCGTGCGCCTGAACTTAGCTGATAAAGCCAAATTCCTAGGCACAGTTCTAGATAGAAAGCTTAACTGGAAGGAGAATGTCATCCAGCGCCAGAGGAAAGCGTGCATTGCACTTTACACGTGTAAAAGAGCCATTGGCAAAAAATGGGGGCTCAGCCCCAAAATTTGCAGATGGATCTACACTGCGATAATCCAGCCAATTATGCTGTATGGAGTCGTGGTATGGTGGCCTGCGCTAGGAAAGGCAACAAACCTAAATCTGTTAGGAAAAGTCCACAGATCGAGCATGATCTGTATAAGCGGGGCGTTAAGAACAACGCCCAATGAAGCTCTCCAGGCCATTCTTGGCTTTTTGCCACTCGATCTGGAAGGGTACCGGGCAGCAGCAGCATCGGCTCTGCGTCTAAGGGAAACGTCCGTCTGGGGCGCAAGCACTATTGGACACTCCTGTATTCTAAGATCTTACAGCTTTCTCCCTCTGAGCACAGATCGGTGTGCGACCACAACAGTCGGAGATTGTTGTTTTAGAATAAACATTCCCAGCAGGGAAGACTGGGAGAACATAGATCGGTGTCCCGCTACTAATGGCGGCACTTTTATATACACCGACGGCTCGAAGTTAGACGGCAGAGTCGGAGGAGGGGTTTACTCAAGGGATTTGGACCTAGAACTCTCCTTTAGACTACCTGATCACTGCAGCGTCTTCCAGGCTGAAGTTTCTGCAATCATGGACGCCGTGACTTGGATAGGTGAACGCACCATAGGACAGGATATCTGTATTTTCAGCGACAGCCAAGCGGCCATCAAATCCCTTGGCTCTTACTCGTTCAACTCTGAACTGACGCTCAGCTGTCGTCGATCTCTTCAAGAGATGGCCCAACAGAACCGCGTGAACCTCACATGGGTCCCGGGACACAGGGACATTGAGGGAAACTGTAGGGCAGACGAACTTGCCAGGCAGGGCACGACCAAGCAGATTCTTCAAGATAAAGAGCGCATAGGTATGCCGTTTGCCACGTGCAAGCTAATGCTGAAGGAGCATACACTCCGCGAAGCCAACGAAAGATGGCTACAAGCCCCAGGGTGCCGGATATCCAAGCAAACCTGGCCAAAATGCGATCTTAAAAGATCTAGACACATATACGCCCTAAAAAGGAAGGAAATATCCATATTAATAGGTGTTTTAACCGGGCACTGCCTTATTGGTAGGCACGCAGCAAGGCTAGGCGTTCCCTACCGACGATGCTGCAGGAGTTGCAAAGATGATGAGGAAGAGGAAACGGTGGAGCACCTCATCTGCAACTGCCCGGCCTTAAGCGGAGCGAGAAGGCGCTCTCTGGGAGTTCCCTTCCTGGTTAGCTTAAGCCAGGTCGCGGAGCTAGACATAAAGGACTTGATGGCCTTCATCAAGTTATCAAAATGGTTCGAGGAGGGGTAGCGGTGTCGGTTAGGAGTGTCAGTCCCGGGTTTTCGGCTATATGGAGAGTCCCAACACCACTGGGATTTTCCATATGGCCGGGCCCCGGGACTGACTTTCCTAGTGTTTGGTGGTATCACAACGGGCCTTTTATTACTGGCCTAGGTGTGCCTTTGCGGCAGCCACTTCTACCTACCTACCTACCATTGCATTTCGAATGGTAGCAGAAGAACAAATGGAAGATTCTGAAGCAGAAGAGCCTCACCAGAGGACACGAACCCACTTGAGTTGCCGGAATCATTGTAAGTGCTAACAAAGTTATTTTTAGTCCTTTTTTAATTCAATTGTATTGCAGATTTATTAAATACTATAGGGTAAACAAGCCCGCATTTAAATATTTGTTGGACATTTTAACAACGCACACACAACAGCCCAAAAAAAGTTTTGCAGTATCGCCGATTATCAAATTAAGCGCATGTTTACGTTTTTTTGCTGAAGGCGGACATCAAACGGGGGTTGGAAAGTATACAGACGTTTCCCTGGCCCAATCCACCTTCAGCAAAGTTCTAGGAGAAGTTGTTGATATTTTTGGGGTGAGTTGTGTCCGAAATGGATCGTGACAACTATGAACAGCGATGAAAAAGGAATATTTCACGTTCGTTTTACACTAAGCACGGCATTCCAAGTGTCCTTGGGTGTATCGATGGAACGCATGTCCGTATCATGGCACCATCTCAAAATAAGCATCTATACTATAATCGGAAGGGATACTATAGCTTGAATGTTCATTTAGAGAAGAACAAGTTGAATATTTACATAGTGCTTCCGGTTGTGACTGAACTTCTTCTAAATGTTTGAACATATATTGATGTTGTTAACATCGCTTCGGCCTGCCGAGAGTTTCATTCCTAAAGCAGTTCGGGCCAGAGTGAAATTGGTGGTAGAAGAGTACTGAACAGTTGAAGAGATGTAAAGTATCATGGGGGGACATACCACATGCAGAGTATGCGTGTAAAATGGTGTTGTTGAGTGTGTAGCCCTTGACTGAAGTCATTTGTGAGTCATGTGTCTGCAATGGCCTCATATATTGATACAATTTGGGTTTGCGCACAATTTACTAACGTATCATTCTCTTTTCTCAGATGTGCGATCATGAGCTGAAGATACGATATGTTGATGCCTCTCACCCTGGAGCCTCCCACGATTCTTTTAAATGGAATGTTAGCGACTTGAGGGCGTTTTTCGAAAGCCCATATTTGAGTGGCGAAACTAATAACTGGTTACTAGGTAAAAATAACTAAACCCATATCATTGATGTACATATGTATGTATATCCAAAAAAATGTTTTTTTATTCAATTAGGAGACGCTGGTTATCCTTTGGAACCATGGCTTCTGACGCCACATCGAAGCCCAGAAGAAGGTTCTACGCAAATGAAATTTAATGATGCCCATTCGAAATGCCGCAATATAATAGAGCGCACTAATGGAGTGCTCAAAAATCGATGGAGGTGTCTCCTTGGAGCAAGAGAGCTCCACTACACCCCCACAAAAGCAGCCAAAATAGTCAATGTGTGTTGCGCGTTGCACAATTTATGCATCCATTTCAAAGCATATACAGATGTGACCGAAATAAATTATATAGAGGAACAACCTGAACCAGTTAGTGGAAACGCAGATGTGGTGTCTTTGACATCTCCACAGTATTTGGCTGCAGCACAAAATATACGTAATAGAATAGGAAACACTATTTCATGAAATAAAACACATCATTTCGTTGTTAAAAATTTATTGCATGATTTATGAAAATTTATTGCTTATTTCGTCCACTAAAATTTTTTTGAATTTCGTCGGATGGGGTACTAAGATAGTATTTCTAAAATTTTTTAATTAAAATATAGCCAATTATATAACAGTGACCATGTAAAAATGTCCTTAAAAACTTGAACAAAGATCGTGGGAATTTTTAAACCCCTGAACTTTGTACATTTTTATATGGTTTCTGTTATATGTATACTTGGCTATATTTTAATTAAAAAATTTTAGAAATACTATCTTAGTACCCCCTCCAGCGATATTCAAAAAATGTTAGTTTACGAAATAAACTGAGCCACTGTATGTACATAAAAATAAAAAAGTATTCAACATAAACGTACTGTCAGTACAGTACTCAGGAAAATTCTAAACAAAAAAAATCTCAAACTTTTTGCACAGAATTTTTAGATTTTTTTTGGTAACGCAGTTTTGTAGCTCGTAAATTTTACTATAAATAGATATTAATCTTAAGCCGCTAACAAAATTTTTTGGCAATTTTTTCCTAGCTGCTTTTCCCCTCACGTACCTTTTTTTATCGTTCCATACCTGTAATGCGATAGTTTTAACAAACTATTAATAGTACAAAGTGTGTTATGAATATGTATGTACCTTTTTCCATTCGGCGATACATTTTGTTGTGGGTCCTGCAGAGTTTAACTCCTCCTCGGCATTTCGCCAGAATCGATCTAGCACTTTCTTGTTCCCTTTAAAAAAGTTTGTTGCTATTTGCGGCTGCCCTTGCATCAGGCTTATCAAAATATCAATTTGATGCTTATTTACACTCTTCGTCCTAAAAAAACAAAAACAATGCGATATCTATATATATAAAAATGAAATGGTGTATAATTGTAACGCTAAAACTCGAAAACGGCTGAACCAAATGAAATACTTCCTTTGGGGGATTTGTTTGTTATTACCACGCGCAGGTCATGTCTTAAAATCAGAACAAAATATTAAGGGGGCGTGGCACCTCCCATACAAACTGAATTTTTCAAGTTGAATATCTTCAAAAGTGTTTAAGGTAGGAACATGAAAATTGGTACAGAGCTACAGGATAACAGCACCACTCTCACCTATAAAACCGGGGGTTATCCAATAAGGGGGCGTGGTACCTCCCATACAAACTAAATTTTTAAGCAGAATATCTGTGAAAGGGTTCAAGGTAGGGACCTGAAAATTGGTATAGACCTATATGGTATCAAAAGCCTTCTTACACATAAAAGAAGGGGTAATCGGAAAAGGGGGCGTGGCACCTCCCATACAAACAGAATTTTTCAAGGTGAATATCTTCAAAAGTGTTTAAGGTAGGAACATGAAAATTGGTATAGAGCTATAGGATAACAACACCATTCTCACCCATAAAACTTGGGGTTATCGAAAAAGGGGGCGTGGTACCTCCCATACAATCTATATATATAAAAATGAAATGGTGTTCAGTCGTTACGCTAAAACTCGAAAACGGCTGAACCAAATCATATACTTCCTTTAGGGGTTTTTTTTTGTTATTACCACGCGCAGGTCATGTTATAAAATCAGAACAAAATATTAGGAGGCGTGGCACCTCCCATACAAACATTTTTCTTCAAGGTGAATATCTCTAAATGGATTTAAGGTAGGGACCTGGAAATCGGTACAGACCTATAGGATAACAGCACCATTCTCACCCATAAAACTGGGGGTTAACCAAAAAGGGGGCGTGGCACCTCCCAAACGAATGAAATACTTCATAGTCGATATCTCTGGAAGTATTCATGTTAGACCACTGAAATTTGGTAAGGGATTATATGAGATCGACCCCTACCACCTCCAAAAAAGCTGGGGATAACGAAAACGGGGGCGTGGCACCTCCCATACAAATGAAATATTTCATAGTCGATATCTCTGGAAGTCTTCATGTTAGACAACTGAAATTTGGTAAGGGGTTATGTGAGATCGATCCCTACCACCTCCAAAAAAACTGGGGATAACGAAAAAGGGGGCGTGGCACATCTCATACGAATGAAATACTTCATAGTCCATATCTCTGAAAGTACTTATGTTAGACCACTGAAACGTGGTTAGAGGTTAGATGAGGTCGATCCCTACTACCTCAAAAAAAACTAGGGTAACGAAAAAGGGGGCGTGGCACCTCCCATACGAATGAAATACTTCATAGTCCATATCTCGGGAAGTGTTTAGGTTAGACCACTGAAATTTCTTGAGGAGTTAAATAAGATTAATCCCATCATCTCCAAAAAAAACTGGAGATAACGAAAAAGGGGGCGTGGCACCTCCCATACGAAGGAAACATTTCATAGCCCATATCTCTGCAAGTATTTATGTTAGACCACTGAAATTTGGTGAGGGTTTATATGTGATCGATCCCTAATACCTCCCAAAAAACTCGAGTTAACGATAAAGGGGGCGTGGCACCTCCCATACGAATAAAATACTTCATAGTCCATATCTCTAGAAGTATTTAGGTGAGACCACTGAAATTTTGTGAGGAGTTATATAAGATCAATCCCGGACACCTCCAAAAAAAACTGGGGATAAGGAAAAAGGGGGCGTGGTTTCTCCTATATGAAGGAAACATTTCATAGCCCATATCTCTGCAAGTATTTATGTTAGACCACTGAAATTTGGTGAGGGTTTATATGTGATCGATCCCTAATACCTCCCAAAAAACTCGAGTTAACGATAAAGGGGGCGTGGCACCTCCCATACGAATAAAATATTTCATAGTCCATATCTCTAGAAGTATTTAGGTTAGACCACTGAAATTTTATGAGGAGTTATATAAGATCAATCCCGGACACCTCCAAAAAAAACTGGGGATAAGGAAAAAGGGGGCGTGGTTTCTCCTATATGAAGGAGATAGGGATATGGTTTAAAATAGATATAGGGATCGGGTTAGTGAAACAGACAGGGAAATAAATTTGTGGCAGGACAACGTCTGCCGGGTCAGCTAGTTATTTTATAAAAATTAATTTTTATTATTAAAAGTTGTATTTACTTACATTTTGTTCAGAGTTCCCTCAAAATTGTCTGATGAATTATCTCGCAAAAAATGTTTGTGTATTCTCACTTTTCTTTTCATTCGTGATACCTACTTTACTAGCCAAACCACTTTTTGATTTTTCGAACATCGTTTAGAATAAGCGAAAAGGTACGTGCGGAATTTGTATTCAGAATACGGGAAGAGGGAGAAGCGGAAAAATACTTGCGGAATTGTCGTTTATAATCGGGGTGTTAGTCGTGATGTTGTTTATTTTTCACTCCCCTTCTTCACTGCAATAGAAGTGAAGTGGTACCACTTGGGAAAGGGCGAAAAAAATAGCTTGCTTTGACAATCAGTTGTTGATGACTTTGCTGCAATTAAAGAATAAAATGTTGAAGAAAATAATAATTAATTCATTTTTTCTCTATAAAGCTTTGATAACCTCGCCTGACATTTGCTACCTCAAAACTTTGCGTCCAACCTCAGAGGTGTGATACAATAAACGCTTTGACGCTTCTCTTTTATACATTTGTTTTCGTTATTTATTTCTTTGCATTCAGACTGTTCTGGTTAATTTATTAATTAAATAGAGAAAAATTAACTAATTATTATTTCCTCAAAACTTTAATTCTTAAATTAAAGCAAAGTCATCAACATCTGATTGTCAAAGCAAGAAAAATTTGAGAGTTTGCCAAATTTCAACCTGCTTCAACTTTGAGGTCTTCTATTTGCCATGTTTCGTTTAATACGTATATTGAACTTTTCTGTCAAAGTCAAAGTTCGAGGTAAAGTCAAAATAAAGCTTCATGTAATTGAGGCTTAACTGACTTAAAAAAATGTTACAGGAGAAGCAAGCAAAAAACAAAAATGTTTTTACATTGAACGCATGCAAACCCTGCAAACCACTGCTAACCGCATTACAAACGCACACACACTTTTTATTTGACAAATTTCCCAAAATTATGTTAACCTTAAGCAACCAAAAAATAGTTGTTCTGAAATAAATTAAAATGTGGGCCTATAAATACCAAAAGTCCATTGCAGGGTGAATGTGCAAAAGTTTTGCCAGAAAGAGAAAACATTGCTATGCCCAAAATAATGAGTGCGATTGAAACCGCATGAAATTCTGTTAAAGTATCCCTCAAATTTCAACGCCATTTTTTAAAAATTTTCACCGCGTTAGCTGAGCTAAAAATTTTGAACAAAATTTTTAAATATTTAATCTGGCACTTCGTTTTTAGACGTCGTCGTGTCAATATGTAAAAGTGAAACTGTGTTAATAATGTATATTGTCGTTAATGTATAACTGTTTTATATAAATAACGGATCTTATTAGAAAAAATGAAAAAATTGTGATTTCGTCTCCACAACCATGTGGTATTAACTTAACCAAAAATTTTGGTGTCGTTTCATCATTTTGAATTATAATCTTAATAATTGAAGAATACTAATTTAAATGAAATCGTATAAGTTGAATGGATAATATAATTGAAACTGACCGTACTTGTTGGATATAACCTGGCATATGAGGAATTAATCCAAGCCACAGCAATCAAACCCCAAAAAAAAAAAAAAAAAAATCTCAATAAGCTTTTTATTATAAAATAGGTAGTTTTTGTGTTGTGCTTAAAGCCGTTACAAATAAAAATATCGGCTTTATTTTGTTCGCGGACGTATTTTGACGTATCCACTTTTCATCAAAGGGTCAGGAATCAATTTTTTTGTGAGCACCATTGCCACAAATAATAAAAAAATCCACAAGCAGATTATTGGAGTAAAACCGGTAAGGAATTTTTCGAAATAGTGGCAGAACAGTAATAACTCAGTTGTGCTAAATATAAAAGAAGTATTGTTTCGCCGTTATATCGCATATGCAGATGCACTTTTTGTTGCTTTTGTGGCCATATGCACCATTGGGAATACTACTGCTCTGTCACTATATCGCAATTTATTACCAACAGCATCCCAATCCGTTGTTTCTATCTAAAAAATTTAGCCGGCAGCCTTCACAATACGGCCCGTCAGTAACAACAGCATCAGTTGCCGTCAACAACCATTTGTATCAACATCAGCTCCATTCAACAATTGTTTATGGCAGCATTAGCTGCATTCAACAACATCAGCACCAGTCAACAACAATTGTTTGTAGCAGCATAAACACCAGTAACAACAACGACAGCATCAGCTGCAATCAACAACACTTTTTAACAACTGCTTATTATTATTACAACAACAACATCATCACCACCCATCAATAACGACAACAACTTTTTTAACAACATTTCAGCATCAAAAGTAACAACGACAGCATCAGCTGCAATCAACAACACTTTTTTAACAACAAATGCTTATTACAACACAACAGTATCAGCACCCATCAATAACGACAGCATCAGCGCTAGTTAACAATCATAAAAACACAGCATCAGCTCCAGCGCAGTCAACCGTTTCCATTTAAGGTGCAAACTTGGTAAGTTATTAACAAAACTAACATGGCCCGGTTAAGTTTAAACTCTCACTAAAACTTGTACTGAAAACCCGTTATTTAGTAAAGTCATACTTATCCAGACTAAACAACATAATTTTACACACATGCCATGTACGTGGTATGTTTGCCCATGATACGTTACATCTCTTGTAACTGTTCAACTGAACCTACTCCATTGAACATCCATTTCGCTCTGACCCAATCTTTTGAAACTGCTTGTTTCCTTACACTTCCGTTAAAAGAGATTTATGAACAATTTCGGAATGATCATGCACTCTAGGCAGGGCGAAGTACTGTTAACCATTGTTTAATAATATAATAAGGGCCGCTTTCATAAAAGCCGATAACGCCTAACCGGAGTTTAATTGACGTATTTTGTATGGTTAGCTGTCAAGTTAATAACCGATTAGGCGTTATCAGCTTTTATGCAAGTGGCCCTAAGCAGTCCGAGACGTTTTTGACACTTCTCGGCTTCATGCTTCTTTCTCTGATTGACAGTGCTACTTGTTTTCAAAATCGTATGAAAATGGTAGTAAAAACCAATACTCTTGATACGAACAAAATTACAGCAACACTGAAAGCTTTTGAAGTTTGTTTTATTTTTATTTTGAAAAATTAATTGTATATTTGGTAAGATTTTTATGAAAATTTATTATTTTAACTAAGTAATAGCAATTTTTCCTGCTTTGCAGCCTTTACAGCATACAAATACGTTACCTCATCGTTTGAAGCTGAATTCAAATCAAGGAAAAAGCTTGTGTGCATTCTTGCAAGAAAAAGAAGCTCCTCCCTAGCTCGACTGAGCTTGAAGCCAATAGTTCCCAATCCGCAGATCCTCAAGCTGTTGACCCAGGGTTCTTGGATGAGGACCACATCCATCTCGCATTTAGAAAGCCGAGAATACTTTAAATTTGTGCAGATTTATCTGAAGCACCACCAACATTATAGCGTTCAGACTTCCCTGACGTACCCATACCGTCCTGCCATCCCTGAGGTTGTCTCTGAACGATGAGTTGGCGTAACGGGAGCCCTGCTGACTGAAGCATCAGAGATAATGCGCTCCGGATTGGTTGCTCCCCGTCCAACAAGCTGTCTTCCATCTCCGAGCTGTTCACGTCACTTTGCGAAAGTGCTGTGGCAGATAACATGCTTTTCGCGTCGGACTCCTCCGTTTCCTCTTGCAGTTCTTCAATATCCGAGTCCCCCGTTGCAGCGGAGATGGCAGCGCGCTTGGTCACGGTTTACGTGGATAACGATCTGACCTATACTCTAATGGACTAGTCCATTGTAACTTTTAAGGGGCTCGTGTGCCTCCTTATTCATGGTGAAGACCACTTGTCTATCAGGCCCTACAGCATCCCCGACCAGAGTGACACTTCAGTCCTGCGTCA
Organism: Campiglossa producta; assembly: GCA_964058755.1. NCBI lineage: Eukaryota > Metazoa > Arthropoda > Insecta > Diptera > Tephritidae > Campiglossa > Campiglossa producta. The sequence goes on along the minus strand of CAXKVI010000003.1, from coordinate 91,999,306 downwards.
GGAGGGACGGATTCATTATCCGCAGCATCGTGAGAATACTCTCAGGCTCTGCAGGGATGACAGGAATCCATACCCTTGCCTTTGGCAAAGCCGGAATGTCATTCCAGTCGACGACCCCGATTTTTGCACCTTTGTAGACTTCACATAGTCTTGTAGCTGCTGCCTTGTACAGTGTCACAGTTCATGCGTCGTCACACGTGACTATTTTAATCCCTGGTGCCAACGCGTATCCGTGACCGCCGCTGTACCACCCGGAGTCTTAAACGTCAATAAAAGCGTTAGAGAGTTCGTTCCGGACGTGTCGCCACTGGTCTTTGGGGATGGCCAAACGGTCGTTGCCTTGGTCAGGAATGCTTATAAGGATTCTGTCCTTAGTTACTTCGGCAAAGCGTCGTTTTCCCACTCCGGGGTGAGGTTTTAACTCCACGTCCGATCTCTTGTGTATGAAAGGGTTTCCGTTTACCCTCTTTGGCACAGAAGTGGTTTGAAAATCCGGTATCAGAGATTGCACCAATTCCTGGAACTCGGCGACAGCGTTTCCTGATGGACTCTCTCATATTTCTTCAGGGTCCTTGCGGTCAATCGTTTTTCCAGGTACACAGAGCGGAGGGGAGATGTCTCCTGGGAGTCCGGACCTGGAGCTGCCATCGCGGTCGCTCCCTTTGCTTTTTTCTTCTATGGATCTCCGAGGCCAGTTCGTGAGACCGCTACCACAGACGTTAAGAGATCGGTTTTCATACCGGCTATTGATAAAGTTATTAAAAAAGGATCCAATTATAAACATTGCCATTTTATAAGCTTATTTCGTACACGTTACTGCTACCCACAAAGAGGGCATGCTTTTTACAGTTAAATTGAAAATTAATTTAATTTTCCTAATAATTTTAAAAAATAAATTTTGAAGACAGATTTCCGGAAAAAAAAATCCCGAACGGCGTTCCTTCCTTTTCTACTACAATTTTGCTAAAGGGGGATTTTTTTACCCTTTTTTGCATCCTTCGTAAATGCAACTCTAATATGGAAGCTTTGCCTTGGCAAATGTCAAAATCTGCTTAACCCATAGTGTATCAATACAAGTGTGAACTGTAGCTTTGACAGAAATGTCAAAACACACTTCCACGTCAAATCACAAATGTCAAAACACACATCCATGTCAAAAATCTGGGTTGCTATTGTTGTTTTCGTTGTGATCGGGTTGTGTGCAGCACCGAATACCAATGAAACAGAGTTCTTGTTTGCACAAAAGTGTTGCTGTGTTGCACAACTTTTTCACTCCAGTTTCTAGGGCAACTTTTAAACGAATCTTTCAGTTTATACTTTATATCAAAGAAAAAAAAAAATTAAAAAACTTAAAACTAGTAAATTTTATTTATTTTACAGAAAAATTTTGAGGTAAGCATCTTCGAAATGGGAAATTAGACAGAAAATGAAAACAAACGTTTTTTTGGAAACATGTATATACGATGTTTTTGGATAGATTTACTATCAAATACATATCTTAGCACAAAGAAGGCTTCAAACCCCAAAATTTGGTATTTGTTTCCTTTAGGGGTCAACTCCTAATAAATTAGCTAGAATTATGGAAGATAGCTCAAAACACGGGGTTTGGCCTCAGGATCACGAATCCGGAAGCGCTTTTTTAATATTTTGCTTCTCTGAAGAGAACCCGCCCCAATTTTGGTACCGAACCCGGGTCAATTTTCGGTTTTTTGACCATAACTTTCCACAGACACAAAAAAATTAAAAAGCGCTTCCGGATTCGTGATCCTCAGGCCAAAACCCGTATTTTGAGCTGTCTTCCATAATTCTAGCTAATTTATTAGGAGTTGACCCCTAAAGGAAACAAATACCAAATTTTGGGGTTTGAAGCTAATTATTAGCAGTTGTTTGTTATTTGTTTAATAGAAAATAGTGAGCAGACTCGAAAGAGTTATTCTAATTAATAATTTTATATAATTCGCTGTTATTTATGTTAAAAAAATCAAATTTCTAAGTTTTAGCGAAATACTTTTTTATGCAACCTACTACTAATTTTTTATACCAAATCGAATGCAACTCGGCGCAAAATGATGCTCTTTTTCCAAAAAAACAACTCTGATGAACAGGTGTTAAACTCATTTTGGAATTTTGACGTCTATGCAGAAGAGTTTACACTTGTATTGGTACACTATGGCTTAACCTTATATAATTTAACAATGCTGTTAACAACAAAGAAAATTCCAACATCCCACAGTTCACTTTTTTTTAAGAAATTGTATTTGTAACTAAAACTTCTGGCTAATCAAAAATCATTCATCGCCGAGAGCTCGGTATTTTTTAACCTGTGGAGCCATAACCCCTGCGGGTTAGGGGTTTAGAATATGCCCTAGGTAGGCATACCGGTCGTAAGAGGCGACTAATATGCACATAGGTAATTGATGTGCTACTCGATGGTTGATCTACGGATATGATGCCTCTCATTACCCATCTTCTCCTTCCTCATGGATGGAGGGATGCCATGACCTAGAAGGTTCCACTGGTCATACCAAATCGCTACCACGACAGTCGGGCAGTACCGCAGCGTACCGGGGTCATATCCGGCCAAGGACTGTCAACTTCGGCATCACTCCCCAAAACCTTCGGGGAGTGTTTTGTTGTTAACAACAACAACAACAAATGACTTTAGCAACACAATTCTCGATTTTCCATTTATGATAAGAGTCAACAGCCTATATGCATCAGTTGCTCAAATTTCATAGCTCTACGATATACCCTTATGGCTAAAGGAATTTAGTCTCAAGCGCTAATTTAGGGCCACTTGCATAAAAGCCGATTAAGCCTAATCGGTGATTAACTTGACAGCTAACCATACAAAATACGTCAATTAAACTCCGGTTAGTCGTTATCAGCTTTTATGCAAGCGGCCCTTAATATTCTAATTGGTGTAGGGTAAAGCATTTATTTTGTCGAGTAAGCCCTTTGCGGCTATGGCCCGATATGTTCATTGATTTTAAAGTTATATGCCTTTACTATACCCCAGCCAGCAAAATCATCGTAAACGAGCTCGTTAACTGACGTTTTCTCGAAGAAAACTCTGATAAAATATCGTTTATGATATCCGTTTACGATTCGCCTACGAATCCGGTTTCGCTCTGAAATGTTTTTTGCCTACGATTGTCGTAAAAGTATCGAAAAAGCACTCGTATATGAATCTTTTTACGTCCGTTTTTTTATCGTAAATGTACTCGTAAACAATTAATTTTCGATAGAAAAACCGACTTTCTAGACTGCCTTACCGACTCATTTCAATGCGAAAAATAATACAAATAAACAAACCTAAATTTTAGGTATCATCATCATTTATTGGCGCTTAACCGCCTAAGCGATTTTGGCCGTCGCCTATCAAAGCACGCCAGTCATTCCTTTTTAGCGATAACTGACGCCAATTGGAAACCCCAAGGGAGTTCAAGTCATCCTCCACCTGTTGTTTCCATCTCAGTCGAGGCCTCCCCCTTCCTCTGCTGCCGAATTCGGGTGACGATTGGAAAACCTTCTGGGCTGGAGCTTCTTTGTCCATTCGCATGACGTGACCCAGCCAGCGGAGCCTTTGGGCTTTAATTCGCTGGACTATGGTCAGATCTGCGTAAAGCTCGTACAGCTCATCGTTAAATCTCCTTCGATACTCGCCGTCGGCATCACGGGAAGGACCATAAATCTTCCGGAGAACTTTTCTCTCAAATACTCCAAGGGCCATCTCATCTTCTCTTGACATTGTCCATGAATCTGAGCCATACATCAGGACAGGTATGATGAGAGACTTATAGAGCGCGATCTTTGTTCTTCGAGAGAGGACTTTACTTCTCAATTGCCTACTCAGTCCAAAGTAGCACTTGTTCGCAAGAGTGATTCTCCGTTGGATTTCTAGACTGATATTATTTTCGGTGTTAATGCTGGTTCCCAAATAGACGAAGTCCCTCACAGTTTCAAATTTGTAACTATCAACAGTGACGTGGCTGCCAAGGCGCAGGTGCGCCGATTCTTTCTTTGATGACAGCAAATACTTCGTCTTGTCCTCGTTGACCGCAAGACCCACTTTTTTCGCTTCTTTATCCAGTCCAGAGAAGGCAGCGCTTACGGCGCGGTTGTTAAGGCCGATGATATCAATATCATCGGCATACGCCAGCAATTGCACGCTCTTGTAAAAGATTGTACCATTGCGGTTTAGCTCTGCTGCTCGAATTATCTTCTCCAGCATCAGGTTGAAGAAATTGCACGAAAGGGAGTCGCCCTGTCTGAAGCCTCGTTTGGTTTCAAATGGCTCAGAGAGGTCCTTCCCGACTCTGACGGAGCTGTTAGTATTGCTCAACGTCATTTGGCAAAGCCGTATAAGCTTTGCAGGGAAGTCAAATTCAGACATGGCGGCATACAGGCAACTCCTTTTTGCGCTGTCAAAAGCGGCTTTGAAATCGACAAAGAGATGGTGTGTGTCGATTCTTTTATCATGGGTCTTCTCCAGGATTTGGCGTATCGTGAAAATCTGGTCGATGGTAGACTTACCAGGTCTAAAGCCACACTGATAAGGTCCAATCAGCTTGTCTACGATGGGCTTCAGTCTTTCACACAATACGCTAGAAAGAACCTTATATGCGATATTAAGAAGGCTGATTCCGCGGTAGTTGGTGCGGTTAGCGGGATCGCCTTTCTTGTGGATTGGGCAGAGCACACTTAAATTCTAATCTGGAGGCATGCACTCGTCCGACCATATTCTGCATAAGAGCTGATGCATGCTTTTTACCAGCTCTTCGCCTCCGTGTTTGAACAGCTCGGCGGGTAGTCCGTCTTTTCCAGGCGCTTTGTTGTTTTTGAGCCGGGATATAGCTATCCTCACTTCATCATAGTCAGGTGGTGGGACGACTTTTCCATCGTCAGGGATTGGGGTATCGGGTTCGACGTCTCCCTCGCAATTTAGCAGTGAGGAGAAGTGCTCCCTCCATAATTTAAGTACACTCTGTACGTCGGTTACCAGGTCGCCATTATTGTCCTTACAGGAACTTGCCCCGGTCTTAAAACCTTCCGTCATCCGCCGGATCTTTTCATAGAATTTTCGGGCATCATTCCTGTCAGCCAGCATCTCAAGCTCCTCACACTCACGCCTTTCGGCCTCACGTTTCTTTTTTCTGAAAAGGCGTCTCTCTTCCTTCTTTGCCTCACGATAGCGTTGCCATACACTGCGGGTTGCGCCCGTTCGCAACGTCTCCCTGTAGGCAGCGTCCTTTTTGTCCGAGGCAGTGCTGCATTCCTCATCGTACCAGTTGTTTCTGCGGGCTCGCTGGAACCCTATAGTGGCCTCAGCGGCGGTACGTAATGAGTGAGAGATATGCTTCCATTGCTCGGTTGCATCGTTAGGTCGAGGATTGCTCTCCGATAGCAGGTGTGAGAGTCGAGTGGAGAAATTGTCAGCTGTCTGTGTCGTGCGCAGCTTCTCGACGTCAAACTTTCCTTCCGTTACTGTGCGTACTTTCTTTGCTACACAGAGGCGTGTGCGTATCTTGGCTGCAACAAGATAATGGTCCGAGTCGATATTGGGACCACGAAGGGTACGCACGTCCAGAACGGTGGAGCTATGTCTGCCGTCGATCATGACATGATCAATCTGGTTTCTTGTTCTTTGATCAGGAGACAGCCATGTGGCTTGGTGTATTCGTTTATGCTGGAACCTGGTACTACTGATGACCATATTGCGAGCAGCGGCGAAATCAATCAACCTAGTGCCGTTGGGGGATGTTATATCATGGAGACTAAATTTTCCAACTGTTGGACCAAAGACTCCTTCCTTGCCCACCTTCGCATTAAAGTCGCCGAGCACGATTTTGATATCATGTTGGGGGCAGCGATCATAAGTCTGTTCAAGTTTATCGTAGAAGGAGTCCTTCTCTGCGTCGTCCGTCTCCTCAGTCGGCGCAGATAAATGTTATGTTGAAAAATTTCGCTTTGATGCGGATAGCAGCGAGACGCTCGTCCACGGGGGTGAACGCTAGTACTTGGCGGCGAAGTCTCTTTCCCACCACGAATCCTACACCACGCGCTTTGCCGCGTGTCTGGCCACTGTAGTATACGTCACAAGGTCCGATGGTCGTCTTTCCTTGTCCCGTCCATCGCATTTCCTGCAGGGCGGTGATGTCAGCCTTTGCGTTAACGAGGACATCAACCAGTCGGGCAGCGTTAGCGTCCCTTGAAAGGGTCCGGACATTCCCGGTACATGCCCTAATATCCAAATCATTATGCCTTATTCGTTTTGCCGGGTCGTCAACATTAAAGGGGGTTCTCATCCGAGGCTTTAATAAATTTTTCATTGGACTAAATTTTTTTCGTGGCGGGTCCCAAACCCAGCGCACAACCCGTTTCGGGGTTTTTGGAAAATATTTACACATTTATATAGCGAGCCGCTTGCTTCAAGACAGACGCCCGCTTGCAGCCGCACCTCATGGTGAACAGACGCTGCGCAAAAACCTCGGTGAGCCCTTAAACCAAGTATGTCAGAGTGGCCCCACCGGGGCTCCCTCTCTTTCTGCGAGCCTAGGTAGCTCCCGTTGCCCAGAGTGCACGAACGAGGACGCAAGAGTCGGGATTGAGCAAGGTCACTTAGCAACCACACTCCATTATTTTTTTATTAAATAATAAATTTTTTATAAAATAATAAACCTTTTTGCCAGCGTGTAAGTACATACTGATATTGGTTTACATATTAGGCATCACAACTTATAAATAGTGGGTCATACAACCCAGAGGGCATCCCGAGATCCCAGAATAGCAGCTACTTTCTCTGTCCCTTTTTCTTTTTCCGCAAATCCACCTTCCAGCACGCTAGTAATAATTTAAAAGATATATTTTATGTTATTTGTGTTTTTAATTAGATATTTTACAAGCATCATCATCATTTATTGGCGCTTAACCGCCTAAGCGATTTTGGCCGTTTCGTATCAAAGCACGCCAGTCATTCCTTTTTAGCGATAACCGACGCCAATTGGAAACCCCAAGGGAGTTCAAGTCATCCTCCACCTGTTGTTTCCATCTCAGTCGAGGCCTCCCCCTTCCTCTGCTGCCGAATTCAGGCGACGATAGGAAAACCTTCTGTGCTGGAGCTTCTTTGTCCATTCGCATAACATGGCCCAGCCAGCGGAGTCTTTGGGCTTTAATTCGCTGGACTATGGTCAGATCTGCGTAGAGCTCGTACAGCTCATCGTTAAATTTCCTTCGATACTCGCCGTTGGCATCACGGGAAGGACCATAAATCTTCCGGAGAACTTTTCTCTCAAATACTCCAAGGGCCATCTCATCTTCTCTTGACATTGTCCATGAATCTGAGCCATACATCAGGACAGGTATGATGAGAGACTTATAGAGCGTGATCTTTGTTCTTCGAGAGAGGACTTTACTTCTCAATTGCCTACTCAGTCCAAAGTAGCACTTGTTGGCAAGAGTGATTCTCCGCTGGATTTCTAGACTGATATTATTTTCGGTGTTAATACTGGTTCCCAAATAGACGAAGTCTCTCACAGTTTCAAATTTGTAACTATCAACAGTGACATGGCTGCCAAGGCGCAGGTGCGCCGATTCTTTCTTTGATGACAGCAAATACTTCGTCTTGTCCTCGTTCACGGCAAGACCCACTTTTTTCGCTTCCTTATCCAGTCCAGAGAAGGCAGCGCTTACGGCGCGGTTGTTAAACCCAATGATATCAATATCATCGGCATACGCCAGCAATTGCACGCTCTTGTAAAAGATTGTACCATTGCGGTTTAGCTCTGCTGCTCGAATTATCTTCTCCAGCATCAGATTGAAGAAATCGCACGAAAGGGAGTCGCCCTGTCTGAAGCCTCGTTTGGTTTCAAATGGCTCAGAGAGGTCCTTCCCGATTCTAACGGAGCTGTTGGTATTGCTCAACGTCATTTGGCAAAGCCGTATAAGCTTTGCAGGGAAGTCAAATTCAGACATGGCGGCATACAGGCAACTCCTTTTTACGCTGTCAAAAGCGGCTTTAAAATCGACAAAGAGATGGTGAGTGTCGATTCTCTTATCATGGGTCTTCTCCAGGATTTGGCGTATCGTGAAAATCTGGTCGATGGTAGACTTACCAGGTCTAAAGCCACACTGATAAGGTCCAATCAGTTTGTCTACGATGGGCTTCAGCCTTTCACACAACACGCTAGAAAGAACCTTATATGCGATATTAAGAAGACTAATTCCGCGGTAGTTGGTGCGGTTAGCGGGCTCGCCTTTCTTGTGGATTAGGCAAAGCACACTTAAATTCCAATCCGGAGGCATGCATTCGTCTGACCATATTCTGCATAAGAGCTGATGCATGCTTTTTACCAGCTCTTCGCCTCCGTGTTTGAACAGCTCGGCGGGTAGTCCGTCTTTTCCAGGCGCTTTGTTGTTTTTGAGCCGGGATATAGCTATCCTCACTTCATCATAGTCAGGTGGTGGGACGACTTTTCCATCGTCAGGGATTGGGGTATCGGGTTCGACGTCTCCCTCGCAATTTAGCAGTGAGGAGAAGTGCTCCCTCCATAATTTAAGTACACTTTGTACGTCGGTTACCAGGTCGCCATTATTGTCCTTACAGGAGCTTGCCCCGGTCTTAAAACCTTCCGTCATCCGCCGGATCTTTTCATAGAATTTTCGGGCATCATTCCTGTCAGCCAGCATCTCAAGCTCCTCACACTCACGCCTTTCGGCCTCACTTTTCTTTTTTCTGAAAAGGCGTCTCTCTTCCTTCTTTGCCTCACGATATTGTTGCCATACACTGCGGGTTGCGCCCGTTCGCAACGTCTCCTTGTAGGCAGCGTCCTTTTTTTTCGAGGCAGTTTTGCATTCCTCATCGTACCAGTTGTTCTTGCGGGCTCGCTGGAACCCTATAGTGGCCTCAGCGGCGGTACGCAATGAGTGAGAGATATGCTTCCATTGCTCGGTTACATCGTTAGGTCGAGGATTGCCCTCTGCTAGCAGGTGTGAGAGTCGAGTTGTGAAATTATCAGCTGTCTGTGTCATGCGCAGCTTCTCGACGTCAAACTTTCCTTCCGTTACTGTGCGCACTTTCTTCGTTGCACAGAGGCGTGTGCGTATCTTGGCTGCGACAAGATAATGGTCAGAGTCAATATTGGGACCACGCAGTGTACGCACGTCCAGAACGGTGGAGCTATGTCTGCCGTCAATCAAGACATGATCAATCTGGTTTCTAGTTCTTTGATCAGGGGACAGCCATGTGGCTTGGTGTATTCGCTTATGCTGGAACCTGGTACTACTGATGACCATATTGCGAGCAGCGGCGAAGTCAATCAACCTAGTGCCGTTGGGGGATGTTATATCGTGGAGACTGAATTTTCCAACTGTGGGACCAAAGACTCCTTCCTTGCCCACCTTGGCATTAAAGTCGCCGAGCACGATTTTGATATCATGCTGGGGGCAGCGATCATAAGTCCGTTCAAGTTTATCGTAGAAGGAGTCCTTCTCTGCGTCGTCCGTCTCCTCTGTCGGCGCATAGGCGCAGATAAATGTTATGTTGAAAAACCTCGCCTTGATGCGGATCGCAGCGAGACGCTCGCTCACAGGTGTGAACGCTAATACTTGGCGGCGAAGTCTCTTTCCCACTACGAATCCTACACCACGCGCTTTGCCGCGTGTCTGGCCACTGTAGTATACGTCACAAGGTCCGATGGTCGTCTTTCCTTGTCCCGTCCATCGCATTTCCTGCAGGGCGGTGATGTCAGCCTTTGCGTTCATGAGGACATCAACCAGTCGGGCAGCGGTACCATCCCTTGAAAGGGTCCGGACATTCCAGGTACATGCCCTAATATCCTTCTCGTAGTCCTTATTTCGTTTTGCCAAGCATACTTACTTTTAAAATATCAGTTTGAAAATTTTCGTTCAAAATTTTTTGTTTGAAATTTTTTATTTTAATTTTTTTGTTTGACGTGACAGAAAATGTTCTTTTGTTATTGTTTTTTTATTCGAGAATAGCTCGTAAAACGCAATGTTCGTTAAATAAACGGTACGCTGGCTGGGTGATTACATTTGCTAATTGTCTACTTTCGCTGTCAACGGCTAATAAATTAGCTGACCAAACCCCGTCTTTTGAGCACTCCCATGATTTTAGCTAATTTATTAGCAGGTTTTCCAATCGTCACCCGAATTCGGCAGCAGAGGAAGGGGGAGGCCTCGACTGAGATGGAAACAACAGGTGGAGGATGACTTGAACTCCCTTGGGGTTTCCAATTGGCGTCAGTTATCGCTAAAAAGGAATGACTGGCGTGCTTTGATAGGCGACGGCCAAAATCGCTTAGGCGGTTAAGCGCCAATAAATGATGATGATGATTAGCAGTTGACAGCTAAAGTGGACAATTACCTTACATTTTGATATTTTAGTAACTCGAACGGTATACAAAATGATTTATCGTCCATGGCAGGTGCACCAGGCTCTGCATCCTCCTCTGAAAATCAACAAATAACCAAATCAGTGATAAAAGCACTTGCTTAAAAATACAAAAACATTTTCACAAACCTTGCACTATCGCCCATTATTTTATTTTCCCAAGCTATGTATTTCTCCGCATAAAAGTTTCCAACAATTGACTGATTTTTCAAGTCTATATCTTTTAAAGCTAGAAATGCATCTGGCCTAAACACGCCTGTCACCGCAACAATTTGGTTTGCTTTCGTATATTTGGGCCAAGTTCTATACGTGACGATACAATGATTAATTTTCCAACCTGGTGAATATATATCACGACAATCACCTTTACATTTCTTCACTGTGATGCCGAAAGGCAAAATAATTGTTTGAATTCATGCACCATGTGGTGTCAATACTAATCCTTGATTTTTGGAATACATGGTGGATGGTAGCGCCTTCAATTGTACGTCCTGATGAGTGATCAGTGATGACAAATCAAAAGCCCCAACTGTAGTAGTATAGTCAGCACCATAGTACAGGTCTACAAGTAAGTTATCCTTATTTCTCTCTCTTTCTAATACACCCAATTTTGACACTGTAGACAGTGTCAAACTAGCTTAACTAACACAGCAACATAGTACAGGTCTACAAGTAAGTTATCCTTATTTCTCTCTCTTTCTAATACACCCAATTTTGACACTGTAGACAGTGTCAAACTAGCTTAACTAACACAGCAACCCGAGGCCCAGGGTTGAAATTTCCAAGAAGAAATGGAGTGAAATCTCCATACAGGGTTGCTGTGTAGGTATATTTTTAAAGCAATTTAGTATGGAAATGTAGAACAAAATGTATGCCTATTAATTAAACAAATTTTGTGATTTGGATAAAATGTATTGTTTTTTTATGAAAAATAATGTCATTTCAATTATATGAACTATAACTATTTGAATATCAATATATTTTGCAGTTTTTATACATTTCAATATTTATTTTGATGATACATATTTTACATATTTTATGAATAAGAATATTTTGAAATACATTGCAGACGTGAAATGCAACCCTGCGCGTAAATATGTACGTACATATGTGTGTGTATACACAACTGTTAGTTCAAACGAAGCAGTTGATGAAGTGAGTCGTTTCAAAAAAAGTTTATTTTAATATTTAATTTATTTACAAAGAACAACATTTTCCGTCTTTCAGATATTTTTCCCGTGTCCGATCAAGGGTCCAATTTCGTAAGCTTTTCTAGGCTGGTAGGTGTAACAAAAGATAGGCCTTTTTTCGAAGTGAATGGCGATGAGATAGTTTATTTTTTTGATAGTCCCCATCTTCTCAAAAGTACCCGAAATTGCCTAGAAAACAAAAAAAATAATGTTAGCTTTTATGAACGCCCTGTAGACTGGAAAGACATTGTCCATTTATATGAACAGGGCTCAAAATATGACATATAATGCACTCACAAGCTAACATCAGTTCTTATTAGGCCAAAACAGCATAATAAAATGAGCGTAAAGTTAGCTTCCCAAGTATTTAGCACCTCAGTTGCCTGTGCAATGTTCGCTGTTCATAGCTCCGGAACTTTACGTACTTCAGCTTTTCCTTCATTTTTCAATACAGCAGAGTTTGTACTGTTTTTTGACAAACTCTTTAACATTTTTAATAGTCTTGTTTTTGGAGCAACGGGAAACTTCAAGCAACCTTTCACAGCGTCAGCAGAACAACTAGAATTCCTTGAGGAAGCTGAACGATTTCTTAATTCTTTGAAAGTACATGATAAAGAGGGTCGTGATATCACGAATAATTTTAGCTTCATTAAAGGTTGGATCCTTAATATTAATAGCTTGCGACATTTAATGACCCGAAAACTATGTCAAGATAAAATAGAAAACTTTTTTGGACATATTCGAGGAGGAGGGGCGTTTGATTCAAAAATAACTGCGCAACGTTTTACATACCTCTTCAGACAAGCCTGGGGCGAAGGTTATATTAGATGTGTCGATAAAGGCAATTGAGAAATGTTGCTTGATGTGGAAGAATCATTGTCGACTAGCACTCTTCAGGAGTGAGGGACACCTCTTGGCAAACATTCCAAGGCTTACCTCGACCTACCTTAAGCTCTATTCCGAATGTTGAAATTGATGTATCTGTTGATATAGATCAAAGCAGTTTTCTTCATCGTAGTGCCTTTGTATACTTTTGTGGCTATTTATATTTCAAATATTTTAAAATGCATAACTGTTTAATGCCTTTACCCAGATTTGATGGTGATATGAGTGAAAATGACTTCTACTTTACAATGGAGAAGCAGTTCACTAATTGTGAACTTGTAAAACCGCCTTCCGAGTTTATTGCCTTTATTTCAACTATTGAAAAAATTTATTCCGATAATTTCGATTCCACCTGTCATAAAATTGGGTTTTCCCAAATACTCTATGATAAAATAGTAGACGTGGTGCCCTACTTTTTTTGCGAAAACTGCAAACCAGACGTCATTAAGGCTGTTTTTATAAGAATCAGAACATACCTTTTGGTATATCATTTTAATAAGAAAGCGAATCAGCCTAACTTCAAAAATGTTAATTTTTTGTGCATAACACACCATTAGGACTCACTTTTAGGTGGGGTGTTTCCGGATTCGAATCTAGTCTAATTAAAGTAAATATTTTTAATTTCATTTCAATTTTTGAAAAGGCTTACTTATTTTGTCAAGCAGATTTAGATATTTTTTTAAAGGCCACAATCTTCTTTCCAATACTCTTATTCGTCAGCCGAAATTTTTTTTAATAAGGTTTCACTATGGGTGTTTTTGTAAATATTGTAAATAGTTTTATTTGAACTGAATATACTTTTTTATTTCCCCTAAGTAGTTTTGTTTAGATTTTTTATATTTATTTTTAGTTATTGTACCTGAATTTTTAAAATGTGCAATTTTATTTTTATTTTTATTAATAAGTTTGATTTTTGTTTTTTACGTTTTTATGTAGTTACTACGTATATTGGTGAAAATAGGCCTCTAGGGGAACCGAACACCTAAAAAAATCGGTAACGCGTCTACATTGCTGCCACCTGGGTGGTGTGGAAAAGCAATGACAACTTTCATAAATGGATACAGCTCACGAATCTTAAATTTTTAATATATTACTATTAAGAATGTGTGAGAATAATGATTTAGTGCACTGTGTCCAATTATAGTAACTTTTTTATGTTTGAGTTATGGGACTCGCTTATTTTCTTTATTTATTTATGTATTTGGCGGCCGCCGTGGTGTAGCGGTTAAGTGTTCGGCCTTCTACACCAAGTCGTGGCAGTTCGATGCCCGGCAAAAGTAACATCAAAAATTATTTAGAAAAACAATTTTTTTAAACGGGGTCGCCCCTCGGCAGTAGTTTGGCAAACTCTCCGGGTGTATTTCTGTCATGAGAAGCTTCTCAGACAAAAATTCATTTGCTTTGCAAGTGCCGTTCGGAGTCGGCAAAAAACTGTAGGTCCCGCCAACTTGTAGGAAAACTCAAAAAGCAACACACCACAAGTTGGAAAGAGAAGCTCGGCTAAAAAATCTCGTTAGAGGTTATGATAACCTGTTGGTATATCGCCGCCATTAGTTTTTTTATTTTTTTTATTTATTTAAATAAACAATGATTTTTTATACAAATATGTTTATTCATTATTTAATGGAAAATGTGGTGATAAATCTCAATATTAACAGCGAGGGTGCAATACGTCGTCTTTGTTGTCGCTTTTCCTCGAGTTTAATGCATGGTAATAATAATAATTATTTAATTGCTATGATTATTCATAACAAAGCTACGCGATCTATCACGCCCGAGCAACGAGGAGGAACACGCATCGAAACAGTTGACAATTATTCCAAACCCAAATGATGCTGTGTATGTTTGGTGGAAACGCCATATAAGCAACTTTGTAGCAGTATGTGAACACTCCCTTATATGCACGCCACGCACACACAAAGTACAAAAAGAAAATAAGCACAGGCATCTATGAAAAAACAAATTTAAATGGTGGGGCACTTTACTAATATATGCTGTAAGTAAGAAAAATGCTTGTTTATTAAAAATATTCACAGAAATTTATACAATTAGCAAGTTGCGTTTTATGTAAACAAAGAAGAACAAGAGAGTTGTCATGGAAATATCAACCACAGGATTGCTTTTCTGCGTAGTGCTAAAAGTTTTAGAAAGTTTTAGAAAATATGAAAAAATTTTCGCTAAATAAGTAAAATCTTTGTACAAACATTTCCAGATCAAATTAGTTGCTATAATAAATAATTTTCGGCAAATAGTTTCTATTATTTATGAAGTTATTAAACATTTGTCACAAGCTACTACTACTTTTATTTCGGTCCTAACGAATGACACCCTTCGTTGAGTGGCTTCCAATACGGGGAACCCGATCAGGTGAGCACAGCTGTAAGTCGAACAGCTGATTCATATCTTACTTGTACAGTTGTACTATGCACAGCACCCCGAGGCCCAGGGTTGAAATTTCCAAGAAGAAATGGAGTGAAATCTCCATACAGGGTTGCTGTGTAGGTATATTTTTAAAGCAATTTAGTATGGAAATGTAGAACAAAATGTATGCCTATGAACTAAACAAATTTTGTGATTTGGATAAAATTTATTGTTTTTTTATGAAAAATAATGTCATTTCAATTATATGAACTATAACTATTTGAATATCAAATATATTTTGCAGTTTTTATACATTTCAATATTTATTTTGATGATAAATGAAATGATTTAAATATATTTACATATTTTATGAATAAGAATATTTTGAAATACATTGCAGACGTGAAATGCAAGCCTGCGCGTAAATATGTACGTACATATGTGTGTGTATACACAACTGTTAGTTCAAACGAAGCAGTTGATAAAGTGAGTCGTTTCAAAAAAAGTTTATTTTAATATTTAATTTTATAATACAATTTCGGCTAATAATTTAATTTATTTACAAAGAACAACATTTTTCCGTCTTTCAGATATTTTTGCCGAGTTAAAGTGGAAAAAATAGTGTGTGGTAATAACAATTTTAGAACATGCATACATGTTTCTAATAAAGTTGTTCGTTTCCAGAAATGCCCGACCATTGCTGTATTTTAGGATGCGGATTAGGAGTCCCGCGATACCCTTTTCATGCAGAAACAGAAATGCCAAGGTGAGTGTATAAAGTGACTAAGTTTTAAATATGAGAAAATATTCTTTCAATAATTCTTGTTAAGTTCTTTATGGGCAATTATTGTGCATAAATTCAGATATTAGATATTATGCCATTCATAATTTTTTTAGCTTTATACAGTTTGAGTTTAGTAAAAAAATATATATGTATACATATAAACCCATTTATTTTTAAGTATTGTTATTTAACCCTTTAAGTTTATATGGTGTAAATTAAAGCAAAATGCTATTTAAGAAATGTTCTACATGTATACTTAATATTTTTTAAATATTTGTTTTTAGAAAAAATTGTATCCCTAACGGACCAAAACGGGTATTATAAAAAATGTGTGTTTATTGGTAAAGATTCCTGCTTTTTATTTTTGATCTTATATAAATTTTATTTTACAACGCAATGTTTTTTTGTTTAATTTACAACGCCGTTTTCCTTTTATTTTAAAATGCTTTTTTATTATATAAAAAAAAATTATTTTTAATTTACCAAACACTTTTGGATTGTTTTTTACTTTTTTATAATTTATATTTTTGTTTTCGATTATGTTTCATGCCAACAACACTTTAACTCTACCTAAAAAACCAAAACTGTCATTACAGCAATAACCACTTAAGCGGGCTACTCACCTGCCAAGAAATGCCTCAAGAAAAAAACGAGCATATATTTCTTATGCCTGGTCAAGAAAATTTGATGTTTACGGCATTTTCCATTTTATTGCAGATTACTATTATAAAAATGTATAAAACATGTGCAGCGAAGTATATACTCATCTTTGCCGTGAATCTGCACGGTTACCTCAAGAAATATATACGAGCATATATATTTCTTGAGGTAAAGAGGCGTTGCCAACCATCGAAAATTGTAGTATTTTTTCTTATGAGCTGAGTATTAGCTCAAGAAAATTTTACGTGTGAAAACAGTTCTTGACCATTTCTTGAGCGTTTTTTTATATGGAGTTTGACATTTCTTAGCAGGTGAGTAGCCCGCTTAATGCGGTAATCGCTTGTTTCAACAGATATTTTCGTTATTTTCCTACAAGAACGCGAGCTGGTAGTTAGCATAGCTGCTTGACCTGCTCCAACCATCAATGACAGTTTTACAGGGTTATGTCCATTTTAGCTGTTGTTGCATATTGTTATATTCCCACACAAAGAATGTATGTATATATCAGTGAACTAAACAAGCTGCTTTGATTTTTAAAGAAACCCTTTGCGAAAAAGTATTGTATTTTTATAACATACATACATACGTATGAAGAAATGCGCTTGAACTAGCAAGTATAAGTAGATTTTTTCTAAGAAATGCGTCACATGCTTACTTTTGATGGTTCAAGTAGAGCGAATACATTTCCAAGCAGCTTGACATATTTCTCTTGTATATATGTATGTAGTAACTTTTTTATGTTCGAGTTATGGGACTCACTTATTTTCTTTATTTATTTATTTAAATAAACAATGATTTTTTATACAAATATGTCTGTTTATTCATTATTTAATGGAAAATGTGGTGATAAATCTCAATATTAACAGCAAGGGTGCAATACGTCGTCTTTGTTGTCGCTTTTCCTCGAGTTTAATGCAAGGTAAAAATAATAATTATTTAATTGCTATGATTATTCATAACAAAGCTACGCGATCTATCACGCCCGAGCAACGAGGAGCCTCCTCCTCGGAGGAGGAACACGCATCAGAAACAGTTGACAATTATTCCAAACCCAAAGGATGCTGTGTGTGATTGGTGGAAACGCCATATAAGCAACTTTGTAGCAGTATGTGAACACTCCCTTATATGCACGCCACGCACACACAAAGTACAAAAAGAAAATAAGCACAGGCATCTATGAAAAAACACATTTAAATGGTGGGGCACTTTACTAATATATGCTGTAAGTAAGAAAAATGCTTGTTTATTAAAAATATTCAAAGAAATTTATACAATTAGCAAGTTGCGTTTTATGTAAACAAAGAAGAACAAGAGAGTTGTCATGGAAATATCATCCACAGGATTGCTTTTCTGCGTAGTGCTAAAAGTTTTAGAAAGTATTAGAAAATATGAAAAAATTTTCGCTAAACAAGTAAAATCTTTGTACAAACATTTCCAGATCAAATTAGTTGCTATAATAAATAATTTTCGGCAAATAGTTTCTATTATTTATGAAGTTATTAAACATTTGTCACAAGCTACTACTACTTTTATTTCGGTCCTAACGAATGACACCCTTCGTTGAGTGGCTTCCAATAAGGGTAACCCGATCAGGTGAGCACAGCTGTAAGTCGAACAGCTGATTCATATCTTACTTGTACAGTTGTACTATGGTCAGCACAGAAAATTTCTGTTTTAGAAGAATTACTAACACTTCTTTATCAGCCTCTTCTTTTATTGCTAATGATGATCAATATTGTGACGAATTCGATAATTCCTTGAGTTCGATCACTGTACGTGAAATAAAACACTAAGATTCTGTTTAATAAATAGTACGCATTATTAACTACTGGATTATGTGTTCCAATTTTTTGATATTGGAGTACTCTAATAGTAATCCTTTGTATATCTCATCGGACCACCTTCAGCTTTTTGAAAGCCGATCATTTCTCGTGCCTTATCGACGAAAATCACGACACTATCGCTCTGGCAGTATATACTCCAAGGAGTACCAACATTGTAGTACATTGCAAAATACTCTGACTGTAGGTCCTCCATGGAGTAGCAGAAAAAAGCGAAGGTTGGAGTAGGTGGTCCACTCCTAGGACAACGCAATGTTAATTGGAGCACAATTTTTATATGAAAAAGGATTACATTTGGAGTACTATGATTCTCCAATTGGAGTACTCTTTGGATAGGAAATAGAGTACCTAAATAGCTGTAAGCGTCCCGGTGACGTACAAATTGTTTGGCAGAATTGTTTATGTGTATGGGTGTCGTGTGCTTGTCGCTTGCCCGCACACGTTCAAACAGAAACCGTCAAACACCACTTGCGTTGAGAGTTCGTAGTGATCGGACGTAAATATGTCTTCATCGGATGACGATTTTTTGTTACTTGCAACTGCAGCAGTTTTATTATTTTTCATCGTGATTACAATATGTTTCCAGCTTTACATTCCATAAAGCTGGTAAGCATTGATAAACTTCAATAAATTTTAATATAAATTCTTTTTCGTCCGCGCAATTGTCCATTTTGAATATCAATACAAAACTAACACACTACAGTTTGTCAAACAAACTGAGCACGCTCAACAAAACAAGCGTCAACGCAGAAAAATCGAAAACTTTTGATTTTCATCAACAAGAGCAGACAACAAGTACGTGTGACACGAGGACCGTCTTCGGCATCACGAACACAAAAATTCTGCCAAACAATTTGAACGTCACCGGGACGTTGTAGTTGTCTTCGTTCTTGTAGTGACAACTAGTGGTAGGAGTATGATTCAGTAAGATTTTCCGATGGTCAGATGGGCTACATTTTCCTTAGAACAGACACACCACTATAACAATTATCACAATTATTGTCATGACCTATTGAGAAGCTCACTACGTAGAAAAATACTTGAAAAACTGATTTTTTAATACTATTTTCGATTAAAAGAATTATAGAATTAAAAAAAAAATACTGAAAACTTGATAATTTGCAATTAATTATTTTTCCCGGATTTGAATCCAGGGTCTTTCGTCCGGCATTCCTTCTCTCTACCCACTCTCTTTGTCTCCTACCAACTTAATATATAATATAATTAACACAAACTACATATTATTTACATAACACTACAATTTTATTACAGAACACGGTCCATAGAGCACGATCCACCATTGATATCGGACAACGCTTTCCACCGAAATTAAGTATTCGTTCTAATAAACATGAGCAAACGAACGTTGTCTAATCTACTCAGCAAAGAAAACATGAAGTATAAGGCACATGAAGCGAAATTTCGCAAGTTAAATGAGTCTGGAGATGTTTACCTTGCTAGTAGATTGGAAAACGACGATATACCGTCCACAAGCAGAGCAGCATTGGGGTATTCTGATGTACACAGACTAGACGATGATGATATTTCGTCTACAAGTAGAGCAGTATCAGAATATTCCTCTGCAGAGCAATACGATTCGAGTGACGGTGAAGATAATCGGTATCTCTTCGATGATAACGAAATACAATTTGATGAAGGTGAAGGGATTGAAATTAGTGTTGACAAGTTTGCGAAGGTTAAAGCTTTGGCTCTGAGGCGCAAGCTTCCGCAAGCTACCGTAACAGACATGCTCAAGACGATGCGCGAAATTGGTTGTGAAGGCCTGCCACTGCCAGCCAGAACTCTTCTGGGTACATGCAGAGAAAGAGTGGAGTTAAAATTAATTCGAGGTGGCGAATATCTCTACATCGGTATTGAGTTCAACTTGATATGTAAAGCGGGCTACCCACCTGCCAAGAAATGCCTCAAGAAAAAAACGAGCATATATTTCTTGTGCCTGGTCAAGAAATTTTGACGTTTACCAAATTTTCCATTTTTTTGCAAATTACTCTTATAAAAATGTACAAAATATGTTTAGCGAGACATGTACTCACCTTTGCCGTGAATCTGCACGTTTACCTCAAGAAATATATTCGAGCATATTTATTTCTTGAGGTAAACCGGCGTTGCCAGCCATCGAAAATTGTAGTATTTTTTCTTATGAGCTGAGTATTGGCTCAAGAAAACTTGACGTGTAAAAACAGTTCTTGCCCATTTCTTGAGCGTTTTTTTATAAGGAGTTTGACATTTCTTGGCAGGTGAGTAGCCCGCTTAAGGAGTATAATTTCTTAGAGGATCAAGAAGAAGTCAATATCGATGTAGGGATAGATGGTTTAAAATTATACAGAGCCTCAAACAGATGTCTTTGGCCATGCTTTTCTGGGATGAGCAAACCAGGAAATGTCAATGATTTCTTGAGAGACTTTTGCGATGAAATAACTTTATTGAACGAAATTGGCATTAAAATTGGAACAAATGAAGTTCTCAAACCTTTTAACGTAAGAGTATTTACTTGCGATGCACCAGCTCGCGCTTTTATTACGGGGATCAAGTCTCACACAGGAAAAAATTCGTGCTCAAAATGCATTTGCGAGGGACTATATTTGCAAAGGCGGGTCAGTTTTCAAAAAACCGTTGGGGAATTGAGAACTGACTTGTCCTTTAAAAATAGATTGGACCCAAGTCATCACCATTTAGAATTTAGAGAAGAAGAAAATTTGCTAGAAACTGCAAACATAGGTATGGTTTCACAGTTTCCTGTGGAGCCTATGCACTTAGTGGACTTGGGTGTAACAAAAAAAATTACTTCAGTTAGTTGTTAAGAGAGGAAACGTAACACATATGAATCAAAAGCTATCGTTTCTAAATAGCTTCGTTCCCTCAGAGTTTTGTAGATTAAGCCGTGACCTCGATCAGTTAAATAATTGGAAATCTACTGAATTCCGGCAATTTCTTTTATATACAGGTCCATTTGTTTTAAAAGATTGCATTACCGATGATTTGTACGACCATTTTATTTTACTACATGCCGGTATTCGATTACTTTCTTGTGAAAAATCATATAACGTAGAGTCAAATCTTGCAAATGAATTGTTAAAAGAGTTTGTTAATTTATTCGGGGTTATCTATGGCGAACAGTTAATAAGTTATAATATTCACGGTTTACTGCATCTTTCCGATTGCGCTAAACAATTTGGTCCTTTAGACAGCTTTTCTGCATATAAGTTTGAAAATTATATGCAACATTTAAAAAAAATCATAAATAAACCAAATCAAATTTTGCAGCAACTTTATTTAAGAATTCTTGAAAGAAAGGACATTGTTGCAGATTCTAGCAAATTTTCTAAAATGGGGTCATTTATAATAAATTTCAAAAAAGTAAAAGATAGTTTTTTTCATAGCAATAAGGGACCCATTAAAATTGTTGGAGAAGAAGATGGATCCAACAATTTTACTGCATTTCTTATATCGAATTTGCAAAATTATTTTTCCGAACTAATCGAGTCAATGACTGGTTTAGGTATTTGTGTAGGTGTGATGACTGAAAATATGATAATCGTTAGCCGAAGAGATATCGATTATAAATATTTTTGTATTCCAGA
The DNA here is from genome assembly GCA_964058755.1 of Campiglossa producta. Taxonomy (NCBI): domain Eukaryota; kingdom Metazoa; phylum Arthropoda; class Insecta; order Diptera; family Tephritidae; genus Campiglossa; species Campiglossa producta. The sequence goes on along the minus strand of CAXKVI010000003.1, from coordinate 91,977,572 downwards.
CACGAACACTCTTATTTTACTTCCAATTCTCCATAATCTCTTCCATTCTTTTTCGTAGAGCCATGGAGCTGCAGGTCTTTCCGGGGGAAAGCAAATTGACATGTACGAGCAGCAGAGCCGTTAAAGGTATTTATAGTATATGTGTTCTATATCCTTTTTAATCTAACAGTTGATTTCATTTTACTCAACAGTTGAAAAAAAACGTTTCGCGGTTGCGGTGCCTCATGAGGTGCGCTTCTTACTGGAGCCTGGCGAAAGCATAACACAGGCCCAAAACGATCCGCTCACCCAAAACGATCCGCTTTTCCAAAACGATCCGCTCTCCCAAAACGATCCGCTCTCTCAAAACGATCCGCTCTCGCAAAACACTGCGCTCGGCAAAAATACAGCGTTGGTCCAAAATACTACGCTCGGCCAAAATAGTGCGGGCGGCCAAATTACAGCGCTAGGCCAAAACACTGCGCCCACTCAGCAAGATATACGAGAGCTAAGGAGCGTCTTGGCGAGAATTGAATGTAAGGTGGATAATTTGGAGAAATCCCCCCCCAGAAAAGGTATACAAAAAAAATTTATTTAAATTATTCAAAAGGAACTTTAATTTTAATTTGTTAAGTTCGCTTTACTGAACGAATTAACGAACTTGTTGAATTAAAAGATATACATAGTTCACTAGCTACTTAGTCCAAAAAATACCAAGCCTATTGTGAATGGTATAGTTATTCTTTTTTTAAAATTGCAGATGCCTGATCGTGCAGAGGTCCAAGCCCAAGGGGTGCTGTTGCGCGAGTGCAAGATGGTGACCTCAAGGGTTCACCAAAATATTTGCAAAATCACCGGGGATGTCATAAGCGAGGAACATCTTAAAATTAAAAAAATGCTTCCGCTGGCATCCCAGGATGATTTAATAACTTTGGAGGAGCTCTTGAGAACCCAGGCGTATTCGGACACAATGGTAGTTTTTGTAATCCGTATACACACATTATATTTATTGTGTTATATATTTTAGCTCAACATAATACTGAAAATGAAGGGAGCAAAAGGTTGCGTTAAGGAGGTCCTGAGATGCATTTTCGCGGACCCTTTAACTTTCCACTACAACTGCGAAGCGAGAGGGAACAAGGCAGCACTTTTGGGTTTGCAAGTTGTGGCAAAGGTTTTCGGTAAATATTTATAAGTAATTTTTTTTGCAAATCACAATAAGTTATATTTTCTTTACAGAGGCTTTTGCTAGTACCCCGAAAGACGAAATTATGGAAGGTATAAGGAGGTTTGTCTTCCTAAGTCACAACTGGCACAAGCTTAGCATTGAAATTAAAGAAATGTTCTATATGGAAGTATAAATATATGCATAAATGGACACTGAGAAGGGTTTACCTTCAAGCTGGGTAGTGGCCTAAGGTGCTAGACCTTCTAGCATACAAGTCACTACAGTGTTGTGAGTTCGACTCTCACAATGCCGGGAAGAAAAGTCCTTGAAGAGATGTAACTCCAGTATCATCGAAACATATGTCGGCTTGTCTGGTTCCTGCAGCGCGTAGGTAAATTTTTCTCAAAAAACACATTTTCATACAATCCCGAAAATAGCTTGTAAATACCGTCGGTATTTACAGCAATAGACTACAAGTCAAAAAAAGCAACAAAGAGTTTAATGTTATAAATGGAAAAATATTCGTGCTTAATTAAGTATGAAAATTCTTTCATAGGTTTCACACCAAGTCCTAAAAATTCGCAAATCTTTCATATAAGTTAGCATTGAAATTAAACAAATGTTCTATATGGAAGTATAAATATATGCATAAATGGACACTGAGAAGGGTTTACCTTCAAGCTGGGTAGTGGCCTAAGGTGCTAGACCTTCTAGCATACAAGTCACTACAGTGTTGTGAGTTCGACTCTCACAATGCCGGGAAGAAAAGTCCTTGAAGAGATGTAACTCCAGTATCATCGAAACATATGTCGGCTTGTCTGGTTCCTGCAGCGCGTAGGTAAATTTTTCTCAAAAAACACATTTTCATACAATCCCGAAAATTGCTTGTAAATACCGTTGGTATTTACACCAATAGACTACAAGTCAAAAAAAGCAACATAGAGCTTTCTAATTATATTTATAATTGAATTAGAAAATGAATGAAATTCTAATATATTTAATTTTGTAAATAAATACTAATGTTATCCTTTCTAATTATATTTATAATTAAATTAGAAAATGAATGAAATTCTAACAAAATATTTAATGTTGTAAATAAATACTAATGTTATCCTATCTAATTATATTTATAATTAGATTAGAAAATGGATGAAATTCTAACAATATATTTAATTTTGTAAATAAATATTAATGTTATCCTATCTAATTATATTTATAATTAGATTAGAAAATGGATGAAATTCTAACAATATATTTAGTCTTGTAAATAAATACTAATCTTATCCTTTCTAATTATATTTTTAATTGAATTAGAAAATGAATGAAATTCTAACAATATATTTAATCTTATAAAAAAATACTAATATTCTAAATAAATTAGAAAATGAATGAAATTTTAACCATATATTTAATCAATTTAGAAAATTAATACAATTTTATCAATGTATTTAAATTAAATTCTCCAAAAATATATTATAACACCTAATTTTAATACCCTTTTCTTTTCTAACCGAATTTTTATAAGCTGTAACAATGTATATAAATCCTAATGTTTTAATGTTAACATGTATTGCTAAAATATAATACTATTTATAATGTATGACTGTCAATAATCATTAATTTAGTTGCCTTGAAACTAAATATGTTTTTAATACCATTTAAATTAAGTATTTAAAATTTAGCCCTTATATGATTTATTAGATCATTTTCAGAAATAACCTCAATAAAACATATAAATAATAATAAAATCTATCCATTTTTGTTAAATTATTTGGAAAAATTCGGTAAGTATTGTCCTTTTAGCAATAACCATATTGGTAACTGCTTTGGTAACCTATTCAATTATAAATGTTAACCATATGCTAGCTGGTTCGGTAACCGATTCAACTACATATGTTAACCATATGCTAGCTTGTTTGTTGACTTATTCAAAGAATAATTTTAACAGCATGTTAACCAAAACATTTACTGTTTCATAACATAATGTTAGCCACCTGTTACCAGTTTCCATAACCATGTCAACAAATACTATTAACAACATGTTAGCCAAAACATTGACGACTTCAACAAATGGCTGTTAATTACATTTTAACCAAAACATTAGCCACAGTTTGAAAGGGAAATTTTTTATTTTGAAGAGTGCAGGTATACTTTATAGCAAATGGAAAAATAGAATAAGTGCAAGGGAGAGGCAAAGTGTAGATATGGTTAAAATTTTCACACGGCCTGAACAAAATTAGCTACTTCGGTAACCGTATGAAAAATTAATGAAACCAACTATTTAACTTGGTTGCTAGCCGGTATCTGGTTTGCAGGGAATATAGCTTCGTAAATTTGGAATATCTCCGTTATTACTGCTTGCAAATCCTTAAAATTTGTGGGGATTCTTTCCAATAATGTACGGAGCGGCTTTTATTATTTTTTTTTTTTGAACGGCTACAGGGGTCTCACAGAATACAAAATAAAAAACCGAAGCCGTCGGAGGCCTATATTTTATGAGAAATTTGCATTTAAAATAGCAAATTTGACCAAACAAATTTACCAGTGCAACCCGATTTCGCTAACATTATACGCACAAAATACAACTATATTATAAAAAACCGCTTTTCCTACTACCCGTACTGCTCTTTTAGTCGAATATATCAAAAAAAGTCAAATTGCCTAATGCCCATTCATGAATAAACAAACTATGTGCATATGGTTACTCAATTACACAAGCATATATTTTGTTTATTCACCACTTTAAATTTTCCATTATTTATTTCGCACTTTTCACGCGAATAACCAATATAAAACATTATTTTAAAACCCGCCATGACTTGGCAACAACAATGCCATTGAAATAAATGTGTGCACAGCGAGTAGTAACTTTTGGTTATATTCACGAACTATGTTATTGTTTTTTCACTAAGTGCAGTTTGCTTACTTTTTTAACTGTTCACTGCACATTTAGTTCATAATATTATACATTATACCTATTATGTATACATATTATGTACATATGTAAGTGTATCAAAAACACAGCACATAAAACCAACACAACACGCAACAAACAATGGTACATATAAACTGACAACTAGAGCTATTAGCGAGTAAATAGGTGTTGCCAGACATGTGTTAATGAACACATACATTTCTTAAGGGGCTTCCATAAATTACAGGGTAAAAAAATGGAGAAATGGACCCCAGTACAATAAAGTCTCAGTTGAAAAAAACCTAAAGGGAGAGGGAGGTTAAAAACGCTTAAAAATGACGAATTGTACTTTTTAGTATAAATTAATGGATTTCAATATTGCAATGGACACATTCTACATACAATGGATTGAAAGCCCCAGTTCCCTTTTTTGTACTGGATGAAAAACGCTGTTTTATTATTTGCAAAAGCGCCGTGATTAAAAAAAAATGTTTTTTTCCTTTTCTCGGTCATGGAAAAGAGCCGCAGGCAAAAATTTTAAATAAATCGCGCGACTTTTGATACAAAATGTAATCGCGCGATTTTTTATTAAAAATTTTCTTTTTTTCTAATAAACCCAACAGTACAGTATTCTTGGTTATGGAAAAGCGCCGCAGTCGAAAATTCATTTTATTTATTTTTAATAAAGGTTTCTCATCATCATTCATCATTAACACTTGTATAATTATAGTTTAGGTATAACAACTTGATGGGTTAGTTATAACTACTTTGTGGGTTAGTTTTAACTAGTTGATGGGTTTGCTATAACTAGTTTATGGGTTTGTTATAACTACTTTATTTATTTATTTACTTTTACTTGATGGGTTAGTTATAGCTTCATGATGGGTTAATTGTAATTACTTTATGGGTTAGTTCAACATGTTTTCTTTTTCGTTTAATTAACACAACAGTAGGGGTTTCTCGGTTATAGAAAAAGCGCCGCAGGGGAAAATCTTTTTTTAATAAACGCAATAGTTTCTCATCATCATTCATCATTAATTATAATTATAGGTTAGTTATAACTACTTTATGTGTTAGTTATAGCTACTTTAGAGGTTAGTTATACCTACTTATGGTTTAATTATAACTACTTTACGAGTTAGTTATAACTACTTGATGGGTTAGTTATAACTACTTGATTTGTTAGTTATAACTACTTCATGGATTAGTTATAACTACCTGATAGCGGTATCGGTTGTAAATCGCGTGATTTTTATTCCAAATTTTCTTTATTTTTATGGTCATAAATGGAAATTGTTTTCTAATAGTTCATTGACTGTTCATAGGTTATTGTTATCCGAAAGTGGGGATACTCTCATAATAAACACCTCTAACTACTTTATGCGTTAGTCATAACTAAATTATGGGTCAATGAAACCTAAAAGAACAGTTTTTATTTTATAAACCTTTGGGTTAGTTTTATAACTACTTTATCGTTTTTTGGTACATAATTGTTTGTTAGTTACCACTTCTTCCATGTTAGACACTATTTTGTAGAAGTTTAAGAGATACAAATTACCTGATTCGGTTTGAGTCATTTTAAATGAATAATTTTTAACAATATAACTTGTTAAACACTGCATAAAACTTTTAAAGCGAGTAAGCAAAAGTCCCGTTAGTTTCAACAGCTCTAACTAATGAAAATATCCAGTGGCGCTAGTCTCAGAGGGTATGTAACAAATAATAACTAAATGCATACAGTTAGCAAGAAATGCGAATTGTATTATCAGTTATAGGTATTAACACAAAGGGGATTTTCCATAAATGCTTGTATAATTTTTATAATATTACCTAAAGTTATAAGAAGTCATAAAAATACGGTGATAATTCGGTTTTGTACAATAAACATTTTTTTGAAGATCTGGCAATGCCTTTTTGATCGTACTCGATAAACATATTGTGGCGAATGTTCTCAAGAATCGCTCATCTCCCAACTCTAGCGTATTTCCATCACTAGCGTCACTACCACAACTACAGCTGTTTAGATACATGACGTGAGAGCGAGAGAGGCAGCTCGCGTGTTTGCGAATGTGGCACAAAGAGGAGAGAACGATAGATAAACGCTTCGAGAACACTGTTGCACGAATAAACCAGAAATGTGTAGACATTTCTAGGTTGTGACGATTATGTTTTTCAGCTTTCGGAAGAGGGAGCGACGAAAATAGAAGAGCAAAAGGATACTCCGGATTCAGTGGCAAATGTGGACACAGACTCGCTGTTGGCTGTATTGGCTCAGATGTCGACGAATATAACATCAAAGTTTGAAGAACAGAAAACTTGCATGGCATCTCAGTTGGAGCAACAGAAGACACACATGGCATCTCAGTTGGAAGAACACAAGGCTTATATGTCATCATGGCTGGAAGAGCAGGAGACACGAATGTCGTCGCAAATTTCGGCACAGGTATCGTCGCAGATCTCCACTCAACTGGAAGAACACAAGGCTTATATGTCTTCTCATCTGGAGGCACAAGATGCAAAGATTGCAGAACTTCAAGATAAAATTGACGCTGAAGTTAATGCGTTGAGAGGACGGATCCAGGAGTTGCAGCTAAATCGTCCAACTGTTTCAACAAGCGCACCCAAGGTAAAAACCCCATCATTTGACGGTTCTGTTCCTTTCCAGGTATTTAACCTACAATTTGAGTAGACAGCAGCTGTGAACAACTGTGGCGCTGAAGACAAAGTCGCTGCACTCTTCGTAGCATTGAAAGGACCGGCAGCCGAAATCTTACAGACAATTCCTGATGGTGAACGAAACAACTATGAAGCATTGATGGGTGCTGTGGAGAGACGTTATGGTAGCGAGCATCGGAAGCAGATTTACCATATAGAGCTACAAAATCAATGCCAGAAGCCCAATGAGACCTTACAAGAATTTGCATCGGACATCGAGAGGTTAGCTCACCTAGCAAACGCGGATGCACCTGTAGAGTACATGGAGAGGGTAAAGATACTAAGTTTCATAAATGGAATACGTGATGTGGAGATGATCCAAAGAGATCATTTGCGGAGACGGTATCACATGCTCTAACTCAAGAAACAGCATCACTTTTGTGCAAACCAGCGTACAAAGCTCATCGTGTGGAAGTAGAACGACCAGAATGGGTGGACGCAATCCTAGAAGCAATGAACGGAAAGCAACAGAAAAACGATGCGGCCATTAAATGCTTCAAGTGTGGAAAATCTGGTCATATTGCACGTTATTGTGGATCTGGATCTAGCTCCAATAATTCCAGTAATGCAAGCGGACGTAAGCGCAATGTTGAAGGAGATGAGCAAGTCTCCCAACCCAACCAACCGTTAAACTAAAGAGAGTCAGCCGCAAGGGGCGTAGGCTGGCTCCCGCAATTGGATGCCCCATAATCTCTGTCTCACCGATCGGAAGGAAGTCGAGTAATGTTACTGTTGGAGGACTCGTGGACGGAAAGGAGCGTTTACTGACTATTGATACGGGCGCATCTCATTCCATCATTCGAACTGATTTAGTCAACAAAGAAGTGAGACCATTACATGGAGCAAGGTTGCGTACGGCGACTGGTGAGGACACCCAAGTCCAAGGAGAAGTAACATGTGAAATCGCAATTGGAAATGTCACCGTACAGCACAATTTTATAGTGGCAGATATTGTTGATGAGATCATAGTTGGTGTGGATTTCTCGGAGGCAGTCGTTTGGGCAAGGATTGATGGAGATTATGGGACAAACAAATTGTGGGTTGTCGAGGCAGCAAACAAATCAAAGACGGATATATTAGTAGTAAAAACACTGGCTATGACAAAACAAGACGGATGTATACCAGTAAGAGTACTAAATGAGTTCCGATCGCAGATCAAGCTTTCCAAAGGAGCTATATTGGGACAATGTCAGGAAGTGGAGGTGGTTATAAATTGTGAACAGCTCCAGGAAAATATTTCTACCAGCAATATCGCTCTTTCGGATGATATCACGGCATGGACAGAGGAGCTCGAAAAAGACCACCAGAACAAGGCGAAACAACTTCTATTAAAGTACTCTAGCATATTTGACAAGGATGGCTCTAGACCAGGTCGAACCAATGTAGTGAAGCATCAAATTGATACCGGCGATGCGAGACCAATCCGCCAAGCTCCTCGAAGTGTTCCCTTGGCCACACGCCAAGTGGTAAGAGAAATTATACAGGAAATGAGTGAGAGTGGCGTGATCGAACCATCAGCTAGTCCATGGAGCTCACCAGTAGTGCTAGTAAAGAAAAAGGATGGAAAAATGCGGTTCTGTGTGGACTACCGGAAGTTGAACGACGTAACGAAGAAGGACAGCTATCCACTACCAAGAATTGACGATACTCTGGACTCACTATCTGGTACAAAGTGGTTCTCTACACTGGACTTGAAAAGCGGCTACTGGCAAGTGGAGGTTAAAGATGAGGATAAGGAAAAGACAGCCTTCAGCGTTGGAGAGGGGCTGTGGCAATTTACGGTAATGCCCTTTGGACTATGTAACGCTCCAGCTACTTTTGAGAGACTAATGGATCAAGTATTGAAAGGACTGCATTGGAAAACATGTTTGGTGTACCTGGATGACATCATCGTGCTGGGAAAAAGCTTTGAGGAACACCTTAAGAACTTGAAGGAAGTTTTCCAAAGGATAGCTGGCACCGGTCTGAAGTTAAGTACCAAAAAGTGTGCATTGTTCAAGAAGGAAGTAAGTTACTTGGGTCACAAGGTTACTACGGAGGGAATTTGCACGGCTAAAGAGAAGATCGATGCAGTAAAGGATTGGCCAAGACCCAAAGATTTGCATGAGTTACGAAGTTTCCTTGGACTGTGCACGTATTATCGCCGATTTGTACCGAATTTCGCCAGCGTAGCCAGTAGCCTTCATGAGTTGACCAGAAAGTATATGTCACTTGATTGGAAGAAGGAACATGAAGTGGCTTTCCAAACCTGGAAGGAACGGCTGTGCACTGCCCCAATGTTAGCGTATCCAATCCCAGGTTCAACGTTTATTCTGGATACAGATGCAAGTGGTTATGCGATTGGAGGAGTTTTGTCACAGATTGTCGATGGCCAGGAGAAGGTAGTGGCGTACTATAGCCGCACAATTGGAAATCCCGAAAGGAACTATTGTGTAACACGAAGAGAACTACTGGCATTGGTGGAGTGCATCAAACATTTCCACAAGTATCTCTATGGACAGCGATTCCACGTCAGGACAGACCATGCAGCGTTGAAATGGCTTTTGCAGTTCCGTAATCCGGAAGGTCAATTGGCACGGTGGAGAGAGCGACTACAAAGTTATGACTTTTCCATAGAGCATCGCAAAGGCAGCAACCACGGCAATGCTGATGCAATGTCCCGGCGACCATGTAACCTAGAATGCAAGCATTGTTCGAAAGCTGAGGCCAAAGAAGATGTTATAGATGTGCGGCTGAGATTCTATTGGGTTGGTTTCCGGCAGTCGATCGCGGAGTAGATTGCCAACTGTGAGGTGTGCATCAAAGCAAAGGGTCCGAAGTCGAGAAGCCATGGACAGATGAAGCAGTACAACACAGGTGCACCGTTTGAGAGGATTGCCATGGATGTAGCTGGTCCATTTCCTACTAGCAAACTCGGGAACAAGTACGTATTAGTTGTTATGGACTATTTCAGCAAATGGCCAGAAGTTTACCCGATTCCAAATCAAGAGGCAGAAACCATTGCAGAGGTGTTCACTAACAATTGGATAGCGAGGTTTGGTGTACCGATGGAGTTACATTCTGACCAAGGCAGGAATTTCGAATCAGTCGTATTCCAAGAAATGTACAAGATATTGGGTATTCGGAAAACTCGGTGATGGAAACGGGGGCATTGTTTTTGTGTTTATGCGCACACCTGAAGATCCTACGTCTGTCCCTGTCCTGTGCAGGGTGTGGTACAAACTGTCGGCAAAAGGCCGTTGCACTTTTCTTCGGGTCACTAAACGTCTTATCACCAAAGGTGATGTCTACGTTTTTTGGTGGGCCCGTCGAATTTGACAGGGATTTGACTGTGGACCATAATTTTCCAACACCGGTAGAGAGGTTACAAGACCTCAGATGCTCCTCCCATTTGGCATGTTTGTGTTCATCTACCAACCGTCTGATTTCCGCGTTGAGACCACTGATCTGTGGGTCTGCGGGATCGATGCTACGTATATGGTCACGTTCATTGGCCAGGGCTGCAGCTTCAGTTGAGAAGTTTGGCCGTATATTTTGTATTCTCCCAGCTGGTATAAAAGGGCTGCAGCTCTATTTATGACCTTACGTATTTCCTTTTCACCTTGGCGTACGTCAGTCGGTATGGGAAGAGCACCAAAGGAGCTCTCAGTAAACTCAGTAAAGCCAACCCAGTCAGCCCTCCTGAAGTTTACGTAGGATCTCTTCTCAGAGGTGGTGAAATCCGGGGCACGATCAACGGACAAGATGATTGGCAGGTGATCTGATGCCAAAGCCACCATTGGGCGCCAGTTTATGCAGTTTATTAGACCCGGACTAACAATTGTTATGTCCGGGGAGCTACTGCAATTTACTGCCATCCTCGTGGGGGCGTCCGTGTTCACCGCGCAGAATGTGGAAGCGTCAATTTGCTCGGCTATTTCCCGTCCTCTGCCGTCAGCAGAATGGCGTGAATGCCACATGTCATGGTGTGCATTAAAATCGCCCATAATGACACGGTTATCGCCCCGTAGGAAATCGCTTAAATCAGGGCGATAACTTCTGGGACAACAGGTGACGGGAGGTATGTAGATGTTTATCAGCTCGAGATCAACACCGCCAGCTGAAATGACAATACCCTGTCGCTCTAGGGGTATGTCCTCTTGGTCGGTGTTGAATGCAAATTCCCTATACCGCACGGTTTGGTGGATGATGAACGCAAGACCACCCCCACCGTCCGTACGATCATGCCGGAGAATGTGGTAGCCACCACTCGCTCTGAGATCCGAGTGGGTGCCAAGTTTAGTCTCCTGGATTGCAGCAATTTTGATGGAGTTTTGCTGCATAAACTTGGTGATCTCCACAATCTTGCCAGTTATACCATTGCAGTTTAATTTTAATTGCATTATTTTGAAATGCGGGGGAGAGGCAATGGTCACTCTGGGAGTCAGGGACTGGTGCGCTCGCCGTGGAGGTAATATGCTAGTCCGTGATCGTCGTCGCAGTCCTGAAGGCGACAAATTCCGCTCGTTGGGAAACGAGGTAGAATTTGTCGGCAATGTGGGCTGCACAGCTCGACGACACGGCGCAACATACGCATCAGTCCATAGATTTCTGTTTGCCAACCCTGAGCATATACGCATGTGACATTGGCCAAGGCAGGTATTGCACTTGACCGATGGCACTCTGGACGCATATATTCTGTGCCGACAAACAGTGCACATAGTGTGAGGGACCAGGAGCTGATGGCCTTGATTCACACTTGTGCCGGTACCGGAAGAAGTAGAGGGGAGGAGAATATTTTGGGGCGGGGGTTGTAGCTCAGCAGTGCTCACAACATCTATAGATGTGCTACGTAGGGAGTAGCTATGAGCTGCTGTGTGAGGTGTTAGCGCGCTAGGGCGCGAGCTACAACTGGGAACACACAATGTTTGCTGAGCAATATATATATTGCGAAGGGGAGGCGATAGCGCTACGCCGGAGCGTCGCGAGCCACGAGACGTTCTAGGACGTGAACAGCAAGGCGCCACGAAGGTTTTAAAAAAACTAAGAGGCCGGTGTGTTTTTGGATCTAGTCCGGAGCAACTAGACTTGTGTAGCCAACCTTTACAAGATGTGCATTGCACCGAATGCGAACATCTGGTATAAATTTTCTTCCGGCACACACAGCAGAACCATTCTGTTGGACCAGGGTTTAGCTCAACGCCAGACCGGAACAACTTGTTTAATAATAATAATAATAATAATAATAGGGAGCAGCCCTGCTGCAAGGAACTGCTCCAGGGATGACAATTTTAGGGGGAGGAATCGTGACACGTTAGACAGGGTCACTTCGGGTGTACTGCTCTTGGCCAGGCTGTAATACAAAAATACAGCCTGGGTCGTTTCGGTACGAAGGGTACTGCGCAAGCACATGTACCTTTCTCGCAGAACCGGCAGTACGTAGAAACGAACAAATTTATGTATTCTGCACTTGTTCCAAACAATCATATGCACTTAGTTTGTTTATTCATGTAAATATGTACATAAGCATTACTAACTAAACAAAAGCATTGTTGTTGGTAATATGGCGTTATTCATTTTAATATTTTCTGGTTTCTGTGTTTTTCGCGTTTAATAATAAGAAAGAAACAGTGCGGGTTGTAGGGAAACCTCAATTTTAATAATATTAATTAGTTGTGTGTGTAAAATGTTCGGGAAATCGGTTAAAGTGATACATTTTTATCGGTAAAATTTTCAACTTTAAATGCAAATTTCTAGTAAAATATAAGTTGCCTTAATATCTATATGCCACTACGTATTTTGACTAGTATTTTCGGTATTAGTTTCCTTTGTTGTTGTTGTTGTTAACAACAAAACACTCCCCGAAGGTTTTGGGGAGTGATGCCGAAGTTGACAGTCCTTGGCCGGATATGACCCCGGTACGCTGCGGTACTGCCCGACTGTCGTGGTAGCGATTTGGTATGACCAGTGGAACCTTCTAGGTCATGGCATCCCTCCATCCATGAGGAAGGAGAAGATGGGTAATGAGAGGTGAGAGGCATCATATCCGTAGATCAACCATCGAGTTAGCACGTCAATTACCTGCATATTAGTCGCCTCTTACGACCGGTATGCCTACCTCGGGCATATTCTAAACCCCTAACCCGCAGGGTGAATTAGTTTCCTTTAGGGGACTACTGCTAATAAATTAGCTAAAATTATGGGAGATAGCTCAAAAGACGGGTTTTGGCCTCAGGACCACGAATCCGGAAGCGCTTTTTTAATATTTTGCTTCTCTGCAGAGATATTTGCAATCAAAGTTTTCATGTGGTTGTTGTAATTTTATTAGAGTCCCGCCGTGGCGGTAGCCACGGTTATGTCACACGTCCGGACTTGGGATGGCGTAGCCCAGGGTTATTTTTTTAAGCGCGGCCGAAGGCCGCAAACTTAAAAAGGTGTTTCGCACATAAATACCATGGATTCCGCCCCAATTTTGGTATCGGACCCGGGTAATTTTTCGGTTTTTTTACCATAACTTTTCACTAAAACAAAAATTAAAAAAGCGCTTCCGGATTCGTGATCCTAAAGCCAAAACCCGTCTTTTGAGCTATCTCCCATAATTTTAGCTAATTTATTAGCAGTTGACTCCTAAAGGAAACAAATACCTGCGTTTTTTCTTAATTTTTTTTGGTCTAAAATATTAATAAGTAACAGAAATCAGCTACACAGCGCAATAATTCCAAAAAATTTACATTAACAACTTTTCAGCAACACCGAAAGGGAATTGCTGATAAAAACAACACCGAGTCTCTGTGTGTGAAGACAGTAATTGCTTTCCAGCTCTACTTGCTACAGCTGTTTTTTTTTTTTTTCGAAATTCGAATACTTTGATAGATAGACCGACAGATATTCTGGTTTTAAAAACGAAATATATAATGATGAATATCGGCCTAAAATTAGTTACTTGCATACGATATGATATTTCGAAATATATTGCGCGAAGCACATGTAAAATTGCTGTGGATGTCGATGCTAGACTGGTGGCGAAATTGGAGAATTCCGAACTAAAACCGCGCCACCATCCCGGCATTGTAAAAGTAGGAAGGATTGAGCTACCAGCAAACTTGGTACAGGCCTTGAAGCGTGTAATGGGTGATTATCCTGCCAAATCTATTTTGAATGACGCTCAGAAGTTAAATCGATATATTAATGCTCGTCATCCTCCTGTTGAATATTCTGAATATAATGAAAAATTGAAATCAGTTATAGAGGAAGTTAACCTGCGTATGCCACCGGAGAGTATATCATTAATGGGAGAAGAAGACGGCTTACAATGGAGAAGAAAACGTGACAATTTAATCAAGCGCTTAATGGCACAACGAACTTACGCCTGGAAACCCATTGAATATGGTCCATATGAATCGTTGGTGTATGCAGTCGGTCGAGGTGCTAAAGAATATGGAGTTCTCATACATATATTAAATGAGTTACGAACACGCGATAGAGACTTTCAGCCTAAAAGCTACTTCGATTTTGGATCGGGAGTAGGCACTGGAATGTGGGCTGCAAGTACATTATGGAAAGATTCAATTTTTGAATACTATAACGTAGATAGTTCACGCAATATGAATGACTTATCTGAGTTACTCTTACGAGAAGGCAATGAAAACCAACAAATGATACTACATAATGTTTATCATAGACAATTCCTACCTGCTTTAGAGGTTTACATATGAAAAAAAAATAAACATTTATGTATATTTACATGTATATTTTATCTAATTTTAGACAATGTACGATTTGGTTGTGTCGGCCTATACCCTTTTTGAGCTATCAAACGCAGACAGCCGCAAGGAAGTGATACTCAATTTATGGAGGAAATGCAGTGGATATTTAGTTATAGTGGAAGAAGGTACTCGTCGTGGTAGTGAACTGGTCAATGAAGCTCGTGACTATGTTTTGACAATGGAAAGCGAAGAACTTAATGGGGAAGTTTTTGCACCAGTAGGTCATATTATAAATTTTAATTTTTATATGTAATGGTTGACAGTAATTTGCTTTCAGTGTTGTCACAACTTAACCTGCCCGAGATTATCTGATGAAAACGATCATAGTCCATGTAATTTTGAAGCTGGTTATGTTCCTTTGCGAGTTGGAGATATAAACGACGACCGTCATACTACCCTCTATTCCTATGTAGTGCTAAAGAAAGGGAAACTTTTAGATACCACACGCGATTGGCCGAGAATAGTGCGTCCAACACTAACGCGATCAAAACATGTAATATGTCGAATGTGTACATTAGATGCTAAATTACAGGAGGTCATATTTACACAGTCAAAACATGGGAGGTGAGCTAAAATGTGTAATATTGTAACGACTTGAGCTACAATAGTATTTAAAATTTATAGGTATGCATACCGATGTGCCAAAGCAAGCAATTGGGGTGATAGGCTACCAATTACTTTGGGTGACGAGATACCAACGAAACAAAAAACATTTAAGAGAAAAGCAAATATGTAGAAGTGTTAGAAGAGGGAAATAAAAACAAAAGTGTGTAAATAAATATGTAGTAGATTGTTGTTGTAGCAGGTAAATGCTTACAATGAACAAAATTAATTTTGTTTCTGTTATAAGTTCTGTTACAATTAATTTTCTGTTTCTTTTCTGTTACAGTTTTGTTACAGTCCCTGCGGCGAAAGCAACTAGTTGTAAACTACTTTACAACTAGTTGGTGCACCGGCCTAACTAGTCACGTGTTGATGAATTAGTGAATTAGAATATAGGGTAAATGTTCTACGAAATGTCAAATAGCAGATTTCGACCAGAACATACTAGTCATGATATACTAGAATTATTACTTAAACTTAAAATAGCCCTTAACCGCCTAGGCGAATTTGGTCGTGTAACATGTTTCGCCAATTGGAGACACCGCGTGTTCTTAGATCTGCCTCCACTTGATACAACCAGTTCCATACTAGTTCAACCTGGCCTAGTATAATTTCCATAAAAGTCCAAAAAGGACTAGTATGAATTATACTAGTCCCATACTAGTCTAAAAAGCGCTGAACCTGGACTAGCATGATTTCAACCAAAATTTTCCTGACACCCTTTATTTTATCATTTGCCTTTATTTGCATGTTTATTCTTAAGAAAGCAGCGACTATTTGTATTTACCCTGCCTAAATAGTCATCAATATCTTCTAACGGGAGTCCTGGGAAACTAGCTGTTTCAATAGGGTTGGACCAAAGGGAGATGGGTGTTAGAAGAGTGGGCTCCGTAGAGCAAGTTAATAGGTGGTTGGTATTATGCCGGTCATTCATTCGCCACATCAGGGTTCAGCCTGGATATGTAGGAGTTTAATCTGCTACAATATCCAGAGCGTAATTGAGCCAGAGAAATGAGTGGTGTTGAGGCATGCAAAACAGCATTCACCGGACAGAGCGCGACCTGGTGGTCAACAGACGTGTCATGGATATGCCCCAACACATGCGTCCTTACGGTCCTAGGAGGCGGAGTTAGGTCAAACAGTTGCCTATTGGGGTGCTGTGGTTTACAGCAATTCTACAGGTACTGCTTGTTTAGCATTTCATTATGCTCCTTAACTAGAAGCATTTCCGCCTCATGGTGTAGATGAGTTACAGGAGACATAAGGACGAACCCCGTAGCGGTTCTGAGTGCGATGTTTTGAACTGGTATGTTCTGGTGTTTTGAACGTCCATTGAACGTTTGCAAGCCCGGCGACCATATCGGCGACGCATAGTTCAGGATCGGCCGACCTTGTAAGTTACCAACAAAGTTTCTTTATCTTTATCCCAAGTACTGCCGGCTAGTGACTTGAGGATTTTGTTGCGGCTCTGTAATTTAGAGACAATTGCAGCTGAATGGGATTTCCTGACCTGGATATTTCCTGACCAGTAAGACTTCAGCCAGAAAATTCTAGTTTTATACTAGTATGAAATGGACATTTCCTAACTAGTATGAGTTCAACCAGAAAAATCTAGTCGTATACTAGTATGAAATGGATATTTCCTGACTAGTATGAGTTCGGCCAGAAATTTTTAGTTGTATACTAGTATTTCTCTGACTAGTTTGAGGTTTCGCTGCAGGGAAGGAGTAAAATTAATTTTGTTTCTGTTACATGTTTTGTTTATTTACAGGTTTAGTTTGTATGCAATTACATATGTTTCTTGTAAGAGAAACGCCAGAAACGCGAGTTTCGCTTCGTTACGGGTTTTGTTACAAGTCTCTGTCTTAAACACATTATTATTTTTATCTAACACATCGGCGAAGAGGGAGTCAAATACCTCACGCCCGTTTTCGATCTGTTCCTTGCCCATTTCTGTCATACCCGACAAATGGAAGCAGGCAATCGTGGCCCCGTATTGCCTGTTGTTGTTGTTGTTGTTGTTGTTGTTGTTGTTGTTGTTGTTGTTAACAGCAAAACACTCGCCGAAGGTTTTGGGGAGTGATGCCGAAGTTGACAGTCCTTGGCCGGATATGACCCCGGTACGCTGCGGTACTCCCTTGCGGTACTGCCCGACTGTCGTGGTGGCGATTTGGTATGCCAAGTGGAACCTTCTAGGTCATGGCATCCCTCCATCCGTGAGGAAGGAGAAGATGGGTAATGAGCGGTGAGAGGCATCATATCCGTAGATCAACCATCGAGTAGCACGTCAATTACCTATGTGCATATTAGTCGCCTCTTACGACCGGTATGCCTACCTCGGGCATATTCTAAACCCCTAACCTGATAGCGCCCTTCTCGCCAGTAGCGAAGACATTGGGGGCGGCCTTAGTTCCAGCCGAGCAGCAACATGGCTTTCGGAAAATGAGGAGTAAAACTTCTGCCCTTAATGCCATAAACGCTCAGATTGTTGACAAACTCAACCAGAAAAGGCCGAACGACAGGGCGGTCTTAGTTGCCCTTGATTTGCCTCAAGCTTTTCACACAGTCAATCCCGCGCAGTTTCCGATTTGGAAGGCTCGTCAATTCCCCTTGTTTTAAGCATTGATCCGCTAGCTATATGAGTGGTCGTCAAAAGTCTGTTGTGTTTAGGGACAAGAAATTAAAACCACACAAGATTAAACAAGCGGTACCACAGGGTGGTGTCCTTTCCCGGCTTTTTCTTTCGAAACTTCCTTATCCACCAGAGGGAGTCTCGATAGTTTATTACACCAATCAAATACACGATATTGGGATGTAAGAGTAGGTCGCCTCCCCGTTGGTGCACTCTGGGTAACGCTAAATGACCTACATGGCCTACACGGCTAGTTTCTTGTACTGCCGGTTCTACGAGAACGTTACCAGTACTTGTGCTGTACCCATCGTGCCGAAACGACCTGGGCCGTTTTCTTATATCGACCCGGCCAATAGCAATACACTCGGGGTGACCCTGTCTGACATTGGGGCAGGGCTACGTTTCGCTACAACAACAACATATTGGCAACTGGTACTTCCCTCGATGAGCTGTGCTCTAAAATCAATGGTTATCTCCACACCGCTCGGAGCTTGACATTGTCGCCGACAAAGTCCTCGGCGATACTTTTTACGACTTAGACAGCGCAAGTGGGCATGGAGTTATAAATCTAGGTAGGTGACCACAAACTACCTACTGTCTCCCACCCAACGATCTTAGGGGTGACTTTCGACACCATGCACACTTTCGCTGCAAATTCAGCCGCAATTGTCTCTAAAATACAAAACCATCAAGTCGCTGGCCGGCGCACAGTGGAAAATAATTGAAGTTTACTGTTCAGAAATCACCTTCAGCCTTCATTTTTCATCCGATTTTGATAATTTTATTTTTTTAATAAAAGGTTTGAGATTTGCTAGAGCGTTGTTTGGTCCGATTTTCATACCCAGCGTACTAGTACTAGTACAAGGGTATATTAATTTTGTTCACATAACGGTTGTATGTAACGGCACAAAATAATCGAGATAGATATAGAGTTCCATATATGAAAGTTCTTAGGATTAAAATAGGAGTTGATTAAGGCATGTCCGTCCGATGATTGCTGTTTCCGTCTGTGTACACGATAACTTGAGTAAAAATTTAGATATTTGCATGAAATTTTGTACACAGGTTACCTTCTGGCCAAGGTAGGTTGCTATTGAAAATGGGCGAAATCGGATGATAACCACGCCCCCTTTTTCGTTATCGAAAATTTCGAAAATCACACAAATTGACTTATCTCGGCAGCTGAAATGGCTAAAATGATATAATTTTATAGGTGAATCCCCCTGTTCATACTCTTATGATTTTTGCATGAATTTTTTATAGTGGGTGTGGCACCGCCCACTTTAAGGGAGGCATTTTTGAAATTTGACTGGTCGTAACTCTTAAACTGATTACGATAGAACGATGGAATTCGGCACAAAGCATACTAGTATCGTTGGGAGTATACGTGATGAAACTGGGAGTATACGTGATGAAACTGGATAAAATCGCCCTCCAACCACGCCCACTTACGATATCGAGAATTTCGAAAATCACACAAATTGGCATATCTCGGCAGCTGAAATGGCTAAAATGATATAATTTTATAGGTGAATCCCCTTGGTCATTTTCTTATGATTTTTTCATAAATTTTTCATAGTGGGCGTGGCACCGCCCACTTTTAAGGGAGGCGTTTTTGAAAATTTGACTGGTCGTAACTTTTAAACTGATTACGATAGAACGATGGAATTTTGCACAAATCATACTAGTATTGTTGGGAGTATACTTGACGAAATTGGATAAAATCGCCCTACAACCACGCCCACTTACGATATCGAGAATTTCGAAAATCACACAAATTGGCATATCTCGGCAGCTGAAATGGCTAAAATGATATAATTTTATAGGTGAATCCCCCTGGTTTTTTTCATAAATTTTTTATATTGGGCGTGGCACCGCCCACTTTTTACGGAGACATTTTTGAAAATTTGAATGGTCGTAACTTTTAAACTGATTAGGATAGAACGATGGAATTTGGCACAAATCGTACTAGTATTGTTGGGAGTATACCTGATGAAACTGGAAAAAATCGCTCTCCAACCACGCCCACTTTCGATATCGAAAATCACATAAATTGAAATAGTTCGGTAACGGAAGTTAAGTAAATCCTCCTAGGGCCTAATGATTGTTATCCCTTTCTAAAAATTACCGCTGGGTATTAAATGTTCGGTTCACCCGAACTTAGACTTCCTTACTTGTTGATTTTAAGTTTGTTACGTGCGGGTTTTGCACTGCCCTCTCGCAGCTACTCTCCTCAGTGTTGCATGCCCCATACATCTATTCTTCGTTAGGTTGCATGCCCCATGCCACCAACTTCCTTACTGCTGCACGGCCCATGTCGCTACTCTTCCTCATGTTGCATGCCCCGCGCAGCTACTCTCCCTACTGTGGCATGCCCCATACACCTACCTTTCTTCATGTTGCATGCCCCACGCAGCTACTCTCCCTAATGGGGCATGCCCCCTGCACCTGCCTTTCTTCATGTGGCATGTCCCACGCAGCTACTCTCCCTAATGTTGCATGCCCCGGTAGTCTAGTCTGCTTGCTTGACACGCGAACTAGCTCGCCGGACTGTGGGGTGGATTTTGGACCCCGAGACATGCCCACCGCACCTTACAAAAAAATATCATACCTGACTGTTTCACTTCGCATGGGTATGGGGGTGTTCACATCCCTTCGATTTACCCGCCCTCGGCCAAAGGTGTTATTTTGGCCGGCCACTCGATACCCACCCTTCCATGGTCAGCAGTGGCTAATGGGTTATGCTGACCCCAACACAAGTTCCCCTTTTACCCCCCTTTAGAACTTCCCCCTCCCTGTCATCGTCCGGTCCGTCTGTCTACACCGCATCTAGAATAAAGAATCACTTAGTTTCAAAGTAAATTAACAATTCATATTTATTAGCATCTAAAATATCAATTATGTGTGTATAGGTTTGTGTACATGGGTTGTGAATGTAAATGTGTATACTACTAGATATATATAGGTATCGATAATCCACTCCTCACTCTTCATGAGTTGGCGTGTACCAATGTCACTCTAAAAGGAGATCATCTACGCGATCTTATAAGGAATTTAAATCCAACTCGATTACTTAACTTAGGGGTCGTTCATATATGACGTCACGCTCTTTGAGGGGGGGAGGGGTCTGCGATTTGTGACGAAATGTGACATTGGGGGAGGGGGGGGAGTAGCACTTACGTGATGTCACGTTATTTTTTGCATGTTTTCTAGCGTGCAACGTCCATGAACGTTTTCAAATTTAGTACGTTTTCATTCTTTCGATTGGCAAATATTATTTAATAATTAAAATAAACATTCTAAATATGTATCAGATTTTATGTCAAATAAATATTGAATTTATATTTATTAAGGGTGTGATGTGACATTCGAGGGGGAGGGGGGGGTCTGGAGTTTGTGACTGGGTGTGACATGGGGGGAGGGGGGGTCAAAAACTACCAAAAATCGCGTGACGTCATATATGCACGACCCCTTAGGTACGTGTACATGTCACGCTCTACTGGCGTAATTTCAAGAATTTACATTTCACAAAAACGTACACGTTTACTAACTCTTCTTGAGTTTGGTTCTATGATGGGTCCATACAATCTTAGCTTAAGATATCTACTATTATACGCTCAGACTTAGGGTAATTGGATAGTGAATTCCCTTATTGATTACTTAATGTATATGTGTGTGTGGGTGTATATATCTAGACACACATTCATATACAGCAGCTACGTGTGCAAGTGAGCGAGGATCAACCCAAAACCTCAGGGTAAGTCCCAACTGGAATACTCCGATCCACTTACACTCACTTGTACGTCCCTTGTATATATATAAATGTGATTGCTAGATTTATGTATTTAGAAAAAGTAGTTCAAAAAATGGTATTGGAATGAAAATTGGTATAGGTACAAATCCTATGGTAACGCAAGTTGGAGGGCTTCGTTTTGCCCACCTTTGGGACCGTAATAAAAGATACCAAACAAACCATATGGATCAACTGCCTAACCCCGCCCCTGTCCTACAAGACGTCTTGTGTTAAGGGTTGGTAGAAAGGGATTACAAAAAAAAATGAAAATTCAACATTGTGCGATCGCGCACCTTTTACCGTATACCCAACCGTGGGCGGACGAGGCCATTAACTTGAGACCTTACTTCACCAATACGATTCTTTGGGGTTTTGATAATATATCCTAGCCGATTTAACAATTTCCCCAGAGAGCGGAAACCGCTTTACATACAATTTGTTCTATACCGATGTATAAGTAGGTTGGTCTATGCCACCTACGAGGCCATATGGGCCAGATACAATATAATTCCCTCCCTTTACCCCCTGTCGACTATTACTCACCCGCCCTCTCTTTCGAGTGGGTGTACGGGCTCGAGGTATACTTAGGTGTAAATGGATATGTGTAAATACACTAGTTCTACACTACTCTTAAACTAAAAAACCTGGCTGGCGTTGTTGTAGATGGTGGTGAGTGTTTTCGTTCGCCCTTGGTTCGGTGGTGGTTGTTGTTGTTGTTGTCTTTGGTTGGTGTTGGTGGTTGTCTCCCGTGCCCCCGTGGCCGGAGATGCCGGTACCGTGACTTCGTGGTGTTGGGTGATCACGGGTATGTATGGTGTTGGCGCTGGAATATGGCGCTAGTGTAGTTGCCGTGGATAACCGTGTCGCTATGAAATCGACTACGGTGATCGAATTTAGGTGCTGTGCCACTTCTGTGGGTGCCTCTTGGCTTATGGCCTGATCTGCGACACTGGCGTCGGCGCGTATCGATGGCTATGGTGTAGCGGTCGGTGAGTTAAGGTGCTAGTTGTGGCACTGGGGTGATTTCAGTCATTAGTGACCGTATCCGGTAGCTCTGCGGCGATAGTGGCGACGTCACTTCTGTTGACGGCTGGTAATGGCGCCGCTTGCGGTGCGGGACCAAAAAAAAATGACGAGGTGGTGGCGTCCACTCCCTGTTATGATGGGTCGGGTCGTCGCTGTGGTAACACTGGGGTATACCTGAAGAAATAATGCAAAATACCCTAATCACCCACTGAATTCACTAGCACTCAAATAATTGCTTACCCTGCTTTTGCGCTCACGCCCGTTTCCTGGTGTTTAACCAACAATTAATAACTAGGGGTGTATTTCCCCAACTAGTTGGTACGCTTCCTCGTCGGAACCGGTTCATCCGCTTCTGGATTAGGCCTATTTTCCCGGATTACGTCTGCTCGCTTCGGCTGCTGGTGGTGGAAAGGCCGGAAACCGGACAAGTTGAAGTTAGCTGCGGTGTTTTGACACTTGAGTTTTGCTGACGTGGTACGACATTCACGGACGCGGCATGACATTTGTTGACGTTTGACGGAAGCGTTCCGAAACTTGAGTTGCCAGATCGCGTACTTAACTTACGTCTCACCGGTGAAACGTGACATGACCGTAACAGGGCGAGCGCTGCAGCCAGCCTCGGGTGGCTAGGCGTTCGAGAAATCGGTAATCCATGTCCGGTGTCTTTTCCTAACGTCGAAGGTCTTTGGCGTGGTAGATCCCTATAGAGCGTCCCGCTGAGTCTCCGAGCTCGTAGAGTGCATTTCCTTTTGAGGCTATCACTATGGAGCGAAGGTATTTTGGAGCCAGCTTAGCATTAAATCCCTCCGCCGCGTTGCTCAGCTTGAAGTTTCTTCGATAAACGATCTCGCCTTCCCGATACCTTACTGGGCGAGCTCTGGTGTTATATGTTTGTTGCCCCTTTCTATACGCTTCGTCCAGATTTTTGATTAACTTCTGTCGTAGCAACCACGCGCGATCTCCTCCATGTAGAACGTCTACGTCCTCTTCCCTCAGGGCCTCGAGCCTCCGCAAAATTCCATAAGTGCTTCCGTGTTGTACCATAGTTTGACCAAACACCGCTCTATACGGCTCAATCTTGATGGACTCATGAACAGCGCTCCGCAACGCAAATGCTGCCAGTGAGACGTGCTGGTCCCAGTAACTCTGATCTGAACTCGCGATGTAAGTACGAAGAATGGCTAATAGCGACCGATTGACCCTCTCGGACGCGTTCGCCTGCGGCGCATAGTGTGCGGTCTTAACATGCTCTACCCCGTAAGCTCTCAGGAACCCTACAAATGAGTCCGAAACAAACTGTCTCCCGTTGTCGGAATGCAAAGTCTCCGGTACACCAAAAACGTGGAAGATCTCGCTTTCGAGATATTTGACTACCTCTTGCGCGGTGGCCTGCTTCATCGGTTTGAAAAAAATGAATTTCGTTAAGTGGTCCAACACCACAAGTATCGACGTGTTTCCGGATCGCGAGCGCGGGTATGGCCCACAAAAATCAACGTAGAGTCTTTGAAACGGCCGTTCAGTCCGGAAACGATCCGTCATAGGCGGTCTTGAGGGAGCGTTCGGAGCTTTTGAGCACTTGCAAAGCTCACACTTGGAGACAAAGTCTCGTACTTCCCCTACCATACCTGGCCAGAAAAACCTGCTCCTTAGCCGATACAACGTCTTTGCCGTCCCTCCATGACCAGCTGTTTGGCCCCCATGCGCGTTTTCTAACAGTCTTTGCCTTAACCCTTTAGGAACCCAAATTCTCCACGTCGACTCCTCTGTTTCTTCCGCACCTCTAGGAAGCACCCGCTTGTAGACCACCCCGTCTCTTACGCGCAGATCTGGCAGTCTCGCAGTGTTCTGTTCTACATTACGCCTCAGAAACATATACTCATCGCTTGAAAACTCCGGTGACGCAAAATCAATTTCGCTGGCCATTCCTAACTCGTTTATACCGTCCATATGCATCCTACTCAGCGTATCGGGGACTATGTTTTGGGATCCCTTCCGGTGCTCCACTTTAAAGTCAAAACCTTGCAGCTTCAAGCTCCATCTGGCTAAGCGTCCGGAGAGATCCTTTTGTCCCATAAGCCATTTGAGACTCATATGGTCGGTAATCACGGTAAACGGAAGGCCTTCCACGTACGCCCGAAACTTCTTGATGCTGACGACAGCAGCTAAACATTCCAGTTCCGTAATCGTATAGTTGCGCTGCGCGGAGTTTAGTTTTTGAGACATAAACGCAATAGGTCTCTCATTGCCCTCGTCGTCCTTTTGGAACAAAACACTCCCTATCCCTTGCGTCGACGCATCGCATTGTATGAAAAAAGGCTTGTTAAAGTCAGGGTTAACCAGAACGTCGGTGGATGTGAGCGCCGTTTTGAAATCGTCGAAGGCCTTCACTGCTTCTTCCGTCATTGCAAACGTCTTCGCCTTGCGCAAGCACTCCGTCATTGGCGCGGCCACCGTAGCAAAGTTTGGTATAAACCTCCTATACCACCCACACATGCCGAGGAAACGACGCAGTTGTTTGATGGTTGTTGGAACTGGAAACTCAACGATGGACTGTACTTTCTCTGGGTCTGTCTTTAATTCCCCTTGCCCCACTATAAAACCGAGATATTTTAGTTCTTTCTGGCAGAACTTGGACTTTTTCAAATTAATCGTCAGACCCGCGTTGGCAAGACATTCGGCAACTTCGGCCAGGTGCACTATATGTGTTTCGAAATCAGGGGAACAGATCAGGAGGTCGTCGACATAGACAAAGACATTTTCCCTTAAGCGCGAGGGGATGACCTTATCCATTAATCTGCATAACCGCTGGGGCGCGTTACACAAACCAAATGGCATTACTTTAAATTGATATAACGGCCGCCCTGGGACCGTGAACGCGGTTTTCTCGCGCGAGGATTGCTCCAGCGGTATCTGCCAGAATGCATCTTTAAGGTCAATCCCCGATATAAAATGTGTTTCTCTCAGGCGCGTCAGGATCCCTTCGATATGCGGCGTTGGATAGGCGTCTTTCTTTGTGCGGTCGTTTAATTTCCTCATGTCTACGCATAGGCGCTTTTTCCCGGGCTTCTCCACGAATACAATGGGCGAGCTCCACGCGCTGTTACTCTCCTCAATGACATCGAGCGCCAGCATGCGGTCGATCTCTTCGTACGCGTACCTCTGCTTCACCGGTGACATGGGGTAGGGGCGTTGTTTGATAGGAATCGTCTCATCCGATACCTCGATTATGTGTTCAATAATATGCGTTCTACCGAGTCCCAATTCGTCGAAAGATGGAAAGAGCTTCTTTACTCGTTCTAGTTCCCGACCTTGTACCGCTGACAGCTCCAGCTGTCCCTGGGTATCCAGTTCCGAGACTACCATCGGTGCCACGCCGAAGGTATCCCAGAAGTCGATGCCCAGGTACAGCTCTTGCTTCAGACTAGGAACCAGGTACAGCGTCATGGGTTTTGTTTTGCCTCTCCATGTCATGTCCACATCTATCCTGCCTACAACCGCTTGTGCTTTCCCATCCGCTGTCTTCAAGCGTTCGTTTAACTTGCGTAACTTGTCCGCCATCTTTTCCTCCCAAACGCGCGCCACTGACCCCAGGCAACTGATCGACGCCCCGCTATCTAATAAACCCTGTAAGCGAACCCCCTCGATGTCCACTTGTGTATATGGACGCTTGTCAATGGCGTCCCGAATGACCGCTTCTTCTATTGAGCGCGCTTCACTTTTCCTCGCGCGCGTTCGTTTGCGCAGCTCCACTATCTTCCGCCACGTCCTGTTTGCTCCGCGTCCTGGTGCGCGGTTGTCCGTACCAATGACTTCTACGTCCTGTGTTGTGTCAAAAATCCTTTTCCGCGCTGCTTCATAGCGCGCTTGCCTCTCCTGTAACGTTAGGTAGGGATTTGGACCGCGCGCTGGTTTCGCTTTACTATTTGTTAAAATTTGTATTGTTTTGTCTAAATTGGTTTTGCCCTGATCGTCGTGATCGGACTCGTCTAAACTGGTGGTTGTTGTTACTTCTCCGGGGTCTGACGAGGTTGGCAAGGTTCCCCGGGTTTCCCGCCGCTCTCCAGGTTTTTCGGTGTACACGCTTCGCACAGCTGTCTACTTGGTTGGTTGCATTTATAGCAAATCATACTATGCAAACGTCCGTCGCACCCGTCCACTTTCCTCGGCGTCCGTACATCCCGCGTTGTCCCCGCATCGCCCCTTATCTCGCGATGTAACGGTCTGTCCCTGACTGGCCGATGAAAAGCTTCTAGCGCGTCAAGCGGTTCCTCCTCATGGTCGCCCTCCAATTCGTCGATAGCCTTTCTGCGCTGCGGTTTCAATTCAAATTCCGCTAAGTGTTTTTCAGCCCGACGACATTCCTTCCGCAACTCCTCCAGTGATGTTATTTGGCAACCGAAGATCAGGTTCTTGATCCTTGGTCTCAGATTGCGGCGCATAAGGTTCACCAGACTCAGCTCCGGCAGCCGCGTCCTCATGGTGAGCTCTAACCCCCGCACTTCAGCATAATATTCTTCAAATTTCTCGTTATATCCCTGTTTTCGCTCGTTCATGGCTTGACGGATATCTTCGTCGCAGTCTGCCCTGCGGAAGTGCTCAACCATCGCCGACCGAAACTCTTGGAAGTCTATGGCACCGTGCTCTGGATGCTCTTCGGTATACAACCAATACCACTCCTGCGCTTGACCCTCGAGCAGTAAGTGGAAGTTTGCATACAAGTCCTGCGACGATATGCTATGCTTCTTCGGCAGGGTATCAACGCGGAACAAGAAGCGCTCTATGGGAATCGCCTTAGACCCCCCGTCAAATTTTAAGTGCCAATCGCGTATCGCTTTTGTCGCGCCCCTTTCGTACCGCGCGCTCGTAGCGCCGCCCCTGGGTTCCGTGCCTGGTAGAACTAATCGTCGATTCGCGCCTGGTCCACGCTCACTCCCTACCTCGGCCGAGTTAGTGTTTGGGTTTCTCACCCGAGTTTCCGCGTCCAACAACCAATCGTCGCGCGTTGGCTCTGGGCGCACGCGCGCGCCGGCCTCTTCCAAATGTGAAAGTCGCCCCGCCAGACCGTTGATCTCCCTCTTTAGCGTCTGCACCAAACCTTTGACCGCGTCGGTGGTAGAGCGGCTCACCTCTAGCTGGTGTTGCACAAACATTAGCTCGAACTTTTCCATAAAGTCCTCGCCTAAGACATTGGTTGGCGCTACCCCAGCACTACTCATACCAGCCGCGCCACCGCGCGCTCCCCCATCGTCGACACCTTTCTCGTTTCCTTCATCGCGCTGCTCGTTGCCATCGTGTTCGTCCTGTTTATCATGCGCGTCGTTCTCTCCACCACTCTGCTGGTCGCTATCATCGCCTTCCTTTTTGTCCATATCCTCTTCGTCGCGCTGGTTCCTCTTCTCGCTCCTAAGCCCTTTTCGTTTCACCAGATCCGCCATTTATCGCGATATCGCTATTATGACTTAACAACACTCGCTTACCATACCGCGTACTGATGGTAGCAACAAAAAAAAATTTATACACCAATTTACCAGTAACAACTGGGGCTGAAACCCTGTTCCAAGGTCGCGCGCACCCTTGTAGGGTTGCTGCACGGTCGATGAAGTTGTTGTGCCTCGCTGCTACGTGGAAGCTGTGCTACCGACAATGGCAACGAGGTTGCAGTATTTAGAGTGGACAAAAATTGTTGAAGGGCAACGAAAGAAAAAAACCCAAAAATCAAATAAAAAAAAATAAATACCAAATGACGTTTTCTTCTAAAGTCGCATGTGACCAGGCTGTGTTGTTGCGCGTCGATGTTGTTGTGCCAATAGGTAGTATGTTATGTGAACAAAATATTTGGAAACGGAGACAAAAAAATTTAAAACCCAACACCCAAAAGCAACTTTTAATATGGGTCGTATTTTCCGAGAAGGATGCCTTCACTCGGAATGTAGCATTGCGTTTAAACACAATTATCCAAAATAAATGAAATAAACGTGGTCTATAACCATATAAATGAAACGTAGAACAAATTATAAAAGTAAAAGAAAAAATCAAAAATAATAAAGAAAATAACCAGTGTCCTCTTTCTCCGATACGGTGTACGTCCGCCCCAAACGTCGTCCGTCGTTTCAGTTCTTCTCCCTTACTACAAGCCCCCAACAGCTGTAGGTACTATTAGCTGGCGTTGACTAGCCAACTAAGCTACCCGAACAACTACGCCCCCCTTTTCGAAATCCCTCCACGAGCACTATCATCCGCCCATTCAACTAGCAAAACGAGATACCCGCGGACCCGATTCCTGATGGGTGAGGTCAGAACCCTGCCACTATTGTCCGGCTTGACCCTCACCAAAACAAGTTGGCAGACCCCTACACCCCACCTCACCCTACCCCCCTACATCAACACTTATGATCGGCTATTGGCAGCCAAGTCACGTTGCTAATGCACAAAATAGAAAAGTTAATAACACGTTCGAAAATAGGAATTGGTGTATAATACACGAAAAACTCCCAAACCCCCGAAAAGTAAAAATGATATAAAACCTCAAAGGTGTGAACGTGCCCCCCCCCCCCCCATGCGTGTCCGAAAAATAAACAAAACTTTAATCACTAAGGCTCCACTAGGCTGTGGGCCCCACGTTGGGCGCCATTTCTGTTACGTGCGGGTTTTGCACTGCCCTCTCGCAGCTACTCTCCTCAGTGTTGCATGCCCCATACATCTATTCTTCGTTAGGTTGCATGCCCCATGCCACCAATTTCCTTACTGCTGCACGGCCCATGTCGCTACTCTTCCTCATGTTGCATGCCCCGCGCAGCTACTCTCCCTACTGTGGCATGCCCCATACACCTACCTTTCTTCATGTTGCATGCCCCACGCAGCTACTCTCCCTAATGGGGCATGCCCCCTGCACCTGCCTTTCTTCATGTGGCATGTCCCACGCAGCTACTCTCCCTAATGTTGCATGCCCCGGTAGTCTAGCAGGTATGCTTGCTTAACACGCGAACTAGCTCGCCGGACTGTGGGGTGGATTTTGGACCCCGAGACATGCCCACCGCACCTTACAAAAAAATATCATACCTGACTGTTTCTTTTCGCATGGGTATGGGGGTGTTCACATCCCTTCGATTTACCCGCCCTCGGCCAAAGGTGTTATTTTGGCCGGCCACTCGATACCCACCCTTCCATGGTCAGCAGTGGCTAATGGGTTATGCTGACCCCAACACAAGTTCCCCTTTTACCCCCCTTTAGAACTTCCCCCTCCCTGTCATCGTCCGGTCCGTCTGTCTACACCGCATCTAGAATAAAGAATCACTTAGTTTCAAAGTAAATTAACAATTCATATTTATTAGCATCTAAAATATCAATTATGTGTGTATAGGTTTGTGTACATGGGTTGTGAATGTAAATGTGTATACTACTAGATATATATAGGTATCGATAATCCACTCCTCACTCTTCATGAGTTGGCGTGTACCAATGTCACTCTAAAAGGAGATCATCTACGCGATCTTATAAGGAATTTAAATCCAACTCGATTACTTAACTTAGGTACGTGTACATGTCACGCTCTAATAGCGTAATTTCAAGAATTTACATTTCACAAAAACGTACACGTTTACTAACTCTTCTTGAGTTTGGTTCTATGATGGGTCCATACAATCTTAGCTTAAGATATCTACTATTATACGCTCAGACTTAGGGTAATTGGATAGTGAATTCCCTTATTGATTACTTAATGTATATGTGTGTGTGGGTGTATATATCTAGACACACATTCATATACAGCAGCTACGTGTGCAAGTGAGCGAGGATCAACCCAAAACCTCAGGGTAAGTCCCAACTGGAATACTCCGATCCACTTACACTCACTTGTACGTCCCTTGTATATATATAAATGTGATTGCTAGATTTATGTATTTAGAAAAAGTAGTTCAAAAAATGGTATTGGAATGAAAATTGGTATAGGTACAAATCCTATGGTAACGCAAGTTGGAGGGCTTCGTTTTGCCCACCTTTGGGACCGTAATAAAAGATACCAAACAAACCATATGGATCAACTGCCTAACCCCGCCCCTGTCCTACAAGACGTCTTGTGTTAAGGGTTGGTAGAAAGGGATTACAAAAAAAAATGAAAATTCAACATTGTGCGATCGCGCACCTTTTACCGTATACCCAACCGTGGGCGGACGAGGCCATTAACTTGAGACCTTACTTCACCAATATGATTCTTTGGGGTTTTGATAATATATCCTAGCCGATTTAACAATTTCCCCAGAGAGCGGAAACCGCTTTACATACAATTTGTTCTATACCGATGTATAAGTAGGTTGGTCTATGCCACCTACGAGGCCATATGGGCCAGATACAATATAATTCCCTCCCTTTACCCCCTGTCGACTATTACTCACCCGCCCTCTCTTTCGAGTGGGTGTACGGGCTCGAGGTATACTTAGGTGTAAATGGATATGTGTAAATACACTAGTTCTACACTACTCTTAAACTAAAAAACCTGGCTGGCGTTGTTGTAGATGGTGGTGAGTGTTTTCGTTCGCCCTTGGTTCGGTGGTGGTTGTTGTTGTTGTTGTCTTTGGTTGGTGTTGGTGGTTGTCTCCCGTGCCCCCGTGGCCGGAGATGCCGGTACCGTGACTTCGTGGTGTTGGGTGATCACGGGTATGTATGGTGTTGGCGCTGGAATATGGCGCTAGTGTAGTTGCCGTGGATAACCGTGTCGCTATGAAATCGACTACGGTGATCGAATTTAGGTGCTGTGCCACTTCTGTGGGTGCCTCTTGGCTTATGGCCTGATCTGCGACACTGGCGTCGGCGCGTATCGATGGCTATGGTGGTAGCGGTCGGTGAGTTAAGGTGCTAGTTGTGGCACTGGGGTGATTTCAGTCATTAGTGACCGTATCCGGTAGCTCTGCGGCGATAGTGGCGACGTCACTTCTGTTGACGGCTGGTAATGGCGCCGCTTGCGGTGCGGGACCAAAAAAAAATGACGAGGTGGTGGCGTCCACTCCCTGTTATGATGGGTCGGGTCGTCGCTGTGGTAACACTGGGGTATACCTGAAGAAATAATTACTAAATTATTCCTTCGAGTTTTTGGCGAAAACAAGTTAAAAAATGCTACAAACAATACCAACTACGATGATCGCTGTTTCGATCTTATTAGAAATTCCTAAATCTCCTTGGGTTCGATGACCAGTAAAGGTCATTTAATTTAATTTATTTATTTATTACGGTCTAAAGATCTATATAGAATAAGGTTTTGTAATAATTGGTAACAAAATTTTACAGTATTACTTATAAATGTAGTTAACAAGATTTTAAATTGCATTGATTAATAAATGTCTTAATACTAGTTTTAATATAAGTAAGCACATATTGTATGACCATGTAATTGTTTAGTTATTATTATTATTATTATATATTTAGAGTCGACACACATTTACGGTCGACTTACGCAAAATACAAAGTAAAGTGACTTTGAACTATATACAAAATAAAATCAAATACAAGTTAACAATTGTTTCAAACATATATTAAATAATAAAAAATATTAGATTTAAAATGTCAAGTCAGACTTAAAAGTATTGCGTTGTTTAAGGCAGCAAACGAACATTCGATACTAATACATTTGTACAAATCATTATAGTACGAGCACCAAACACGCAAAGGATCACTTTTGACAAAATTTAGTCGACAAAGGAGTAAATAGAAGGGTACGTTGTGTCTGGACACCCTGGCCGGAACTGCAAAGTTAAGCAGCTCACAGGAGTCAACTTCGCCGAGAATCAGTTTATGCAGAAGCATAACCCCAAGCAATATCCTGCGATTTTCCAAAGTTGGCAAATCAATAAGAAGAAGCCTACTTCTGTAAGATGGAAGACGAAGATTTGAATCCCAATCCAAAGGAGTGCCATAAAGTACATAAGATGATAGATCAGGCCTCACACGGTGAAATGTCATAAACTTACATTTAGAGCAGTTTAACACTAGAGCATTTATTGTGCACCAACGTTGAAATGAATCCAAATCAACCTGAAGTAGATTTAAGCGGGTTAAGTCCAAAGGCAAGTACGAATAACAAATTTTTACATCATCCGCATACATTAGAACTCGGGAATGAATCAAACACTGTGGCAAATCATTTATAAAAAGAGTGAAAAGCAGTGGGCCCAAATGACTTCCTTGAGGCCACCAGAGGTAGCATTAATAGATTTAGAAAGGTATCATATTTTTGTACAGCACCTTTTGAGTTCTATTGGAAAGATAACTTGAGAGCCATATAACCAAATTCGACGGAAACCGCAGTAAGTCGAGCTTCCGAATCAGAAGTTCGTGATTTACTGAATTAAAAGCTTTACTAAAATCCGTATAAATCACATCTATGTATTGGTTTGGTAGCTAAAAACCATCCCGAACTAAAGACAACTCAAGTAGGTTTGTGGTGGTTGATCTACTTCTCACAAAACCATGCTGAAAAGATGATAATATGGAAATACACGTATGTTGAAGTTGGCTGGTAATAATTTGTTCAAAGGTTTTAGGAATGAATTCTGATACATTCACATTCTGATACATTCAATTCACAAAGATTTACACAGCGATGGATACCATGACGCGTTTCGGAGTTTCCAGGCTCAACATCAGATGGTTTTTCGGACACAGAACTACTGTGTCTGCACCATTGATACACTATGGTCTGCACCGAAGCGGTTAAAGCAATTGCTTTTAACAAATCAGCTACGATGCCATGTAGTATTTCTAAGTCAATTTTCTTATAAGCGTGGCAATTTCATACCTTTAGACATAAGCCGCGACATATTTTCCATATGATACACGGAATATGAGTATATTATTAGGCGTGCATATTTATGCAGAAGCACACTGAGTTTTTCTATTTGCATTCCTTCATACCACTTTTTTGTGTATTGTTGGAATATCTGAAAGCTTATAGCTATATGACACTACGTATTTTTACTAAATTTTTTTTTATATTTTTGGCCAGTAGGAGCGCCGTTTAACTGAAAACAAGTAAGGAAGTCTAAGTTCGGGTGAAACCGAACATTACATACCCAGCTGTGCACATAAAATGCTGTTATTCTTTGTTTTGTATAGTTAATGGTGTTAAAAGCCTGGCCAGTAATACATATGTACATGGTTTCATTCTGGACTCATTTTCGTTTAAAAGATGCAGAAAATATACTGAGGCTAACTCTAATGGCCTTGAGCGGGTAATAACGCAGTTTTCCTTCACATATGGGAATTTCCCGATAAAAACTGTTTATTTTAAAATAAATAAACATAAACACGAAAGTGCTATTATAGTAAAAGGATTATTGAACACTAACAGCCTTATGCTGCGCGTTACCGGTAAAATTGCCATCGGCAAACAATTTTCCCTAAAATACGTTACCAAATAAAGTGGCTGCGATTCTGAGCAGATGGTAACGCTCTAATGGCAAAAAAACTCACCAGTGTGTATGGTGAATTGAAAAGCCACCCTGCTAGTCACCTGCCATATGTTTTTTGTTTATCAAAAAGAAGAAGACTGCAAAATGGAAATGAACAAGTAAGTAAACATAGTACAACTGTACAAGTAAGATATGAATCAGTTGTTCGACTTACAGCTGTGCTCACCTGATCGGGTTCCCCTTATTGGAAGCCACTCAACGAAGGGTGTCATTCGTTAGGACCGAAATAAAAGTAGTAGTAGCTTGTGACAAATGTTTAATAACTTCATAAATAATAGAAACTATTTGCCGAAAATTATTTATTATAGCAACTAATTTGATCTGGAAATGTTTGTACAAAGATTTTACTTGTTTAGCGAAAATTTTTTCATATTTTCTAAAACTTTCTAAAACTTTTAGCACTACGCAGAAAAGCAATCCTGTGGTTGATATTTCCATGACAACTCTCTTGTTCTTCTTTGTTTACATAAAACGCAACTTGCTAATTGTATAAATTTCTGTGAATATTTTTAATAAACAAGCATTTTTCTTACTTACAGCATATATTAGTAAAGTGCCCCACCATTTAAATGTGTTTTTTCATAGATGCCTGTGCTTATTTTCTTTTTGTACTTTGTGTGTGCGTGGCGTGCATATAAGGGAGTGTTCACATGCTGCTACAAAATTGCTTATATGGCGTTTCCACCAAACATACACAGCATCCTTTGGGTTTGGAATAATTGTCAACTGTTTCTGATGCGTGTTCCTCCTCGTTGCTCGGGCGTGATAGATCGCGTAGCTTTGTTATGAATAATCATAGCAATTAAATAATTATTATTATTACCTTGCATTAAACTCGAGGAAAAGCGACAACAAAGACGACGTATTGCACCCTCGCTGTTAATGTTGAGATTTATCACCAAATTTTCCATTAAATAATGAATAAACAGACATATTTGTATAAAACATCATTGTTTATTTAAATAAATAAATAAAGAAAATAAGTGAGTCCCATAACTCAAACATAAAAAAGTTACTATAATTGGACACAGTGCACTAAATCATTTTTCTCACACATTCTTAATAGTAATATTATTAAAAATTTAAGATTAGTGAGCTTTTTCACAAGGGGTTTCTTTAAAAAACAAAGCAGCTTGTTTAGTTCACTGATATATACATACATTCTGTTTGGGGGGGAAGCATCGAGGGAATTGCCGGTGCGAACTCACGAACAAGATGTAGCCACGAAAAGAAATAAAAACAAGATAATTTAATTAGTAAATAATAAACGGTGGAATTTATTAGAAAAAGGTAGGTTGATATACAAAGGAGTATATTAAAAGTGGTTGAAAAGAAGTATAACAAGATATACCACAGATTACCTGAAAGAATTTTGAATGTCGATGATTGCCTGGAGCGATTCGATAGATGGTTAGCCAAAGACTGATCGTTCCAGCCAATCATCAACTCCTTCCTTCCTAGCATGGAAATGTTCACCGGTGGATTTCCCATCACAGTGTCGCTTTGCAGCGGACAACTATATCGAAAGGCCTCCAGCGATTCCCAACCATTGCAAGCCTTTTGGCTTCAACATTGCCGCCAGCCTTGCAATACTGAGGAATTGCAACATACTAGGTCAGGAATTTCTGAGATGTGGCAAAATAGATTTCTTATAATTACAATTCAAATTCAAATTCAAAACAATATGTGACTAAATCTATGGCTAAATATGCGTGTAAAGACATTAATTGTTGAGCTTTTCAATGGTTTTCTAATTCTTTATTAAATTCAATTCAATTCATAATGTCTGAAAACTAATCCTCAGTAAGGAGGTGCCTTCATAAAGTTTTTCGGTACCCAGTAAGGGGTATGTGTGTCTTAAAGGACACATGGGCCAGAAAGGACCCAACCGAATATAGAATTCTGGGCAGTAGGATACCCAGAATACGCGATGATCTCGGTGCGCATAATTTTACTGTGTACGTCGCCGCCGAAGATTACAGCTACCGCGGACGACGTATGGAAATTCGGGTCTGCTAAATGAAGATTGACGAATTTTTCGCGCGTGCTTTGGCTGAGGTGGCGGGCAGGCGTTTTCAACCCGACCTCCGCGACGACCCTGGCAGCAAACGAGAATTGTACGTATGGGTCATTAGACGAGCTGACGCGTAACTTGCACATTTCGGTGGTGGCCACCGGTAATGTGCTCAAGCGCAGACGCTTGACTAGTGACCCACAGACTTTACTCGTCTGCGAGCACGGATCGAGCAGACCCCGGGTCAAGACCGTCCGCTGCCCCACATGCAAATACACCGCGACCGTTGGAAGTACGGTGATGGTTCCCGAGAGTTGTGTCAAAAGCTGAGGCACCTCTTTTTGAAGGTACAGAGAGGCTTTGGAATGTAACAGCGTGTGATGATTCTCATGGCAATACTGGCACGTCCCATGACTTTCGCAATTTTTGGCCCCATGCGAGTGTGCTAGACAGCGCGAACAGTAGCGATGCAATAGTACGAGCCTTAGCCGACGTTCATGGTTCGCTTGCAGAAACTTCTTACAATACCGCAGTGGATGCGCGCGGTGACAAATTCTGCATTTGAAGCGGCTGTCTGATTTTGATGATGTTTGGGCGACTTTATTCGGTGCAGTTGGCGCTGGTGGCGATGAGGCGGGGACCGTGGAGGTTGTCGATTCGTTCGAACGTGCCGATTCCATGATGCTACAGTGCGAGAGAGAGAAAAGGTTAATTGGGTAAGACCACTAACTTGACGATGGGGCGCGTTATCAATCCCTTTTGGGTGCGAATGTCAGCGACACGGACCTTTTTATCGGTACCTTGATAAACCTTAGTAACCCTGCCCAAGCGCCATTCGTTAGGAGGCAGATTTTCATGTCGGACGACTACTAAGTCGTCGACTTCGATGTCTTTCTTGGGAAACTTCCATTTCTGTCGTTTGTGTAGTTCCTTCAAATACTCCTCCTTCCAACGCATGGCATGCTGTTGGCTCAGAGCTTTCAATTTTTGCCAACGATTAATTAACGACGTAGGATTGGCGTCGATTGAGGGCTCCGCGGGCGAGAGAAGTGGACCTCCAGTAAGAAAGTGGCCGGGGGTTAGTGCTGCGCAGTCAGAAACCTCGTTGGAGTTTGGCGATATTGGCCTAGAATTAAGGCAAGCCTCTATGCGACATAGCAATGTTTGAAACTCTTCGAAAGTGAATTTCTGAGCAGCAGCGACTCTTCGAAAATGGAATTTAAAACTTTTTACCCCGGCTTCCCATAGCCCACCCATGTGGGGAGCGCCGGCAGGAATAAAGTACCACGAGACCTCTTGGTGACTATATAGGTTACATAAGGACTCCTGCGATGTAACAAGAAATCTTTTAAAGTCCTTCTTTAGGCAAGTTGACGCGCCTACGAAATTCGTTCCGTTGTCCGAAAAGATATTTTTTGGACAACTTCTCCTAGCAATGAACCTCGAAAAGGCACCAAGAAATGTTTCTGTGGATAGATCGCTAGTGGCTTCCAAGTGGATTGCCTTTGTTGAAAAGCATACGAAAATGCAAACATATCCCTTAGTTACCTTAAACGATCGTCCCGAAAAAGTTTTGATATCGAAAGGTCCGGCAAAATCGACCCCGGTATTTTCGAACGGTCTGGTAAGCATTGTACGCTCTTCCGGAAGGGCCGCCATGATTTGGCACTGGTCCTTTTGTTTATAAAGAACGCACGGCTTGCAGTTATGGATAACTGTCTTGATGAGATTCTTCGCCTTTGGAATCCAGTACTGCTGACGAAGTAAACGCAATGTCAGTTGATTTCCACCATGTAAAGAAATGCGATGTATCATTTCGACTAATAATTTGGAAAAAGAACAACTATAGGGAAGTAGAATGGGGTGTTTTTCATTGTAGGAGAGAACTAAAGAATTTGCTAGTCGTCCATTCACTCGGATTACCCCACGATTATCTAAGAACGGATTTAACGTAAGAATTTTGCTTTTAGAGTGAATCGGGATTTTCGATGTGAGATGTTGATGTTCTTCAGGGAAATTATTCATTTGTGCAACAATTATCAGCCGAGTGCGGATTTTTGAAATTTCTTCTCCCGAGATAGTACGCGAGGGATACGAATGAAATGGTCTTGTGTATTTGTTGGCCCGATTGTAGAATCGAAAGATGTATGCGAGAACCCGAAGTGCTCTTGGTAATGACGAAAATCTCTCTAGGGGATCTTCATACTTCGATATTCGCGACGTATGTGCCTTTACTACCTTGGCCTCGAGGGTGACGTCTTCGATTGGCTGATCATATGATGGCCATTTTTCTACCTCGTTTACTAACCATGGGGGTCCATGCCACCACAACTTGCTCGATCGTAATTCCTGTGGGTAAGTTCCTCTGCTACCGAGATCTGCGGGATTAGCTTTAGAATCGACGTGGTTCCAATGCCTAGATCCTATCATTTCCTGAATCTTTGCCACTCGATTAGCGACAAAGGTTGTCCAGGTGCTAGGTCGTTTATTTAGCCATGCTAAAACGATTGTTGAATCCGTCCAACAAGTGACATTTTCGATTTTGCAGGGTAATTCGCTTAGAAGAGATTTAAGCATATCGACTATGAGAACTGCACCACATAACTCTAAACGGGGGAGCGAAATAGTTTTGATAGGTGCAACTTTCGTTTTTGCTAGCAACAGATGAGACGACGTGATATTTTGATTTTCTACTCTTAAGTATATCACCCCCGCGTATGCCTTTTCCGACGCATCGCAAAAGGCATGAATTTGGAAATAAGACTGGTCTGTATATTGCACCCACCGCGGAATTTGTATTTCTTCTACATACTTGTAGTTCTCCAAAAAGGCACACCATTGTGAAAGGGTTTGAGGTGCTAAAGGTTGATCCCAACGAGTCCCATCTGACCAAATTTGTTGCATGATAATTTTAGCTAGTACCACGACTGGTGCTAGCCACCCAGCCGGGTCGAAAAGCTTTGCTATCATCGAGAGAGTTTCCCGTTTGGTGAAAGTATCTTTAACCACTGGGTTTTGAATTTTAAAGAAAAATTTATCTGACTTAGCATTCCATCTTATACCTAAAGCCTTCGTGGTGCTTGTTTCCTCTAACTCCAGGAAATCCCTATCGAGCAGGTGATCTTGTGGAAGGTCTGCTAAGATTTCCTTCGAATTTGATGACCACTTCCTCAACGCGAAACCTGCGCTGCCTAATGCTCCGATGAGCTCGTTACGTGCCGTTAGGGCTGTGGATATATCATGGAATCCCGCCAGCACATCATCTACATACATCGAATTTCGGAGGATTTGGGCTGCTAGTGGGTGTGAATCTTGGCTATCCTGCGCCAATTGAAGAAGAGTTCGAATTGCTAAGTACGGTGCGCAATTTATGCCAAAGGTAACCGTCTTTAATTCAAAGTCGTCTACGTTACTAAGTGGGTCATCTCTAAAAAGAATCCTTTGGTACGGCCTATGCGATGGATTTACTAAGATTTGACGATACATTTTCTGAATATCGCTGTTTAGTACGAACCTATACATGCGCCAACGAATTATTAACATCGTTAAGTCAGCTTGAAGAGCGGGGCCTACATGTAAAATGTCATTTAGAGACACTCCGTTGGAGGTACTACTTGACGCATTAAAAACGACCCTTAATTTTGTCGAAGTGCTTTCAGGCTTCAGAACCGCGTGATGTGGAAGGTAAAAATGGCTGGGTGAATGCTCATAATTTGGAGGATCCGTTTTCTCCATATGTCCTAATTCCAAATATTCTTTCACGACGTTGTCGTACTCTTCTTTTAGGGTGATGTCTTTCAACAGCCTAGATTCATTTCGATGAAACTGTCGTAGTGCAATATGTCGAGACACTCCTAGTTTTAAATCCGTTGGGTAAAATTTTTTAAAAGGTAACGATACGATGTATCTCCCCTCCGAATTACGTGTGGTGGTTTTCGAGTAAAGTTCCTCACAAAACGAGTCTTCTTCCGTTTGGAGGTTTCTTTTAGGAACTTCCTCAAGTTCCCAGAATCTGCGCAGTTGGCAATCTAACGAGATGTCCTCCCCCATTGAGACTTTTGTAACAAAGCAAGAGACGTGTGCAGTGGAAGATGCTCCAGTGATGATCCACCCGAACACGGTCTCTTGGGACAGAAAATCGTTATTCAAACTGCGCTTTACCCCGTCTAACATAACTTTGGGGTATAAGTCACCTCCTATCAAAACATCTATGGGGCCGCTTTGAAGGAAGTTCGAATCTGCCAAAGGTACTTTAGGCAGTTGGTCTAATATTGATTCATCTATTGAGGATGAAGGTAAGTTACCGGTAATTTTTGGTAAAACAAATGCATTGGCATCTATGAAAAGATTTGGGTCACGGGGTGAGCCCAAAACGAACGAGCAACTTTTCGAAGTATTGTTGCAAACTTTTTGATTAAGTCCCGATATAATTGCGTTCGCTTTTGCGCAAGGTAGCTTTAGAAGTTTCCGAAGTCGCTCCGAAATGAACGATGCTTCTGCAGCTGAGTCAATCAATGCCCGAGCGACATATGTTGACCCTAAATGGCAAATATGAACCATCGCGGTTCCGAGAAGTGCCGAGGTTAAATTTGACGATTTCAAATTTCCTGACGGCTTACTACTATTCGACGAAGTGGACTGTATGTTTGTATGAAATGCTTGTGAAGCGGTTGCGGTTGTTGAGTCTTTGGACGTTTGTGCGCTAGAAGGCACTCGATGAAGTAGAGTATGATGTCTACTCTGGCACTTAGAGCACGAAAATTGATTTTTGCAGTCTTTTAGGGAATGGCCTTTCAACAGACAATTCAAACAACAATTATGTTTTTTAACAAAAGCGAATCTATCATTTACCGAAAGCGCTAAAAATTTGGTACATAAACGCAAGTGGTGTTGTTGTTTTGGGCATAACAGACAATTAGCAGACGCGATTTTTGTCGCTAGCGCTACCTTTTTTTGACCCGTTGGGTTTTGTGAGGTCGAAATCGATTTTTGTTGCTGGTTTCCCGAAGACGACGACGTTGAAGCTTTTACGTCTGTTATGGACTCAAGTGTCCTAAACCGTTGCGTGAGGAATGCATCCATTTGACTCCAAGCTGGTAAAGCTGCTTTGTCCACGAGCGATTGTTCCCATAAACTCAGCGTCGTTTCTGGGAGGCGATTCGAACAGAGGAAAATAAGGATTGGATCCCAATTGTTCACCGCGACCTCATGCGTTTCCAGGGCTACTAGGCATCCATTAATGCTCCGCTGCAACTCCTTTAGTGCCGATGCACTTTCAGTCCGAATGACTGGAAGAGAAAAAAGTACCTTCAGATGGCTGTTGACTAGAACTCGTTTGTTCTCGTAAGTCGCCTTCAAATTTGTCCATGCCATCCCGAAGCCTAGGTTGGTAAGTGGAGCCTTTGAAACGATTTCCTTTGCTTCACCACTTGTTTTTTGAAGCAAATGGTACAATTTTTCGACGTCACTAAGCCGCCCATTATTAATGTAAATCGCTGTGAAAAGATCCCGAAATGATGGCCATGAGACATAATCCCCATGGAATATGTCTGTGTCGCAAGGGGGTAAACGAAGGCTATTGGACGAGTTCACTACTTGGGCAGGGGTTGGGGTTTGCGCAGATTTTGCCTCGGCCTGCTGAAGGTATTCACCAATGCGAGATAGGCACTCTATATAATCTTTACGGGTGGCTGCCTGCTTGGCTTCCACTGCTTCTACCTCACCCGTCTTTACTAACGTGCGCATACATTCCTCATATGCTTCCTTTGCTTTCGACCAAGCACCGATTAATTCTGTTTTCAGAACTTCTAATGAGAATTTTGATTGCTCTTTTATTGAGGCGTCGGAGTATTCCGCATTGAATGCGACGACTTGATCAGAGCATCTAGTATAATAATTTAAAGGCATCTTGAAAATTTGACGAAATTCGGTTGTACTAAAACAAAGCAGAAATCTGCGGAAACTAGCTCAAAATTATTTTATAACCCGAAAGGGATGATACGCGCCCCAATGTAGTATAAATAAGAGTATATTCGAAGAAGTTATTGACGCAATATGTTCCTATTGGGTCAATGCAAAAATTTCCTACAGGGATGCTTGTACAAATTTTAGCGCTCTTGTACGTATGTATGTGTGTGTATGTACTACACTTACTCGCGCTAACGAAGCTGAAAGGTGGTAAACAAAGCAACACCAAAGAAAATTGGAATGAATTGTTCAATGTGGGTGTATAATTAAATAAATAAAACGTATATCAAAAATTCTAACGTTAAGAAATTCTAATATGTATATATAAATAAAGCTTTTATGTTTAATGCTGTAAATTACTAAAGTGACCGCGTGAACTGATTTATGAAAATTTTATGTTTATTGATGTGGTAAGATATTTTTTCACCAATAAAAAATTGTCGCAAAACCCAAAAAAGGTACTACTGCACTTACTGCTGTTTGCTTGTAAGGCTAAATTAACAAAGCGAGGGTAGATTTGTATTCGGCTGACTATTAAATTTTTCCAAGCTAATACGTTTGTATGTATGGATGTATGTAAATACAAATATGGACAATTTATTGCCGATTGCAAATTGAAAAGGGCAAAAGCCGACGCTGAGAACTTTACCTCTCACAAAACAAGTAAAAAAATTGCAAAAGGTTTCCAATCTGGAATATCGCGCACAAAATCCAATAGAGCAACAAGTAAGGGAGAGGATAAACACGATTGTTTTGTTATTTATGCTAACCGAATTAATTATAGATTATTTTTTACAAAAGGAAAATTAAACCAAAGATTTAAATTGCACTTTTTCCTGGGCAAACGAATTTTCGCCGTATAAAACGATTTCTGAAGTACAAATTAATTAACCACTATGATGCCGGTAACAATCGTATTTATCTCACTTTTTTATTTTGCACTATTATGCACCGATTATCCACAAAAACTATTTTCAAACACTATCAATTTATTGGGAATAGCAAATAAAACAAAATTCCTACCAGCTCAACAAATTAATGATTACACGCACCTGTTAATATTTTAGTCTGCAACTCGATGTAGGTATTGTATTGCTTCTTGTTCTTCTTTGTGTTTTGTTGTTCTATGTTGGTGTTGTT
The DNA here is from genome assembly GCA_964058755.1 of Campiglossa producta. Taxonomy (NCBI): domain Eukaryota; kingdom Metazoa; phylum Arthropoda; class Insecta; order Diptera; family Tephritidae; genus Campiglossa; species Campiglossa producta. Next base: position 91,934,417 of record CAXKVI010000003.1, on the reverse strand, counting down.
TCACGCTTGTGTTTTTCTTTTCACTTGTTAAATGTATGTGGCTGAAAGAATTTTGCTTGTTGTTAGTGATTTCCAATGCAGTTCGTAGAGTTCGTCGGCTCCGGAGGACCAAATGTTTGGGGGGGAAGCATCGAGGGAATTGCCGGTGCGAACTCACGAACAAGATGTAGCCACGAAAAGAAATAAAAACAAGATAATTTAATTAGTAAATAATAAACGGTGGAATTTATTAGAAAAAGGTAGGTTGATATACAAAGGAGTATATTAAAAGTGGTTGAAAAGAAGTATAACAAGATATACCACAGATTACCTGAAAGAATTTTGAATGTCGATGATTGCCTGGAGCGATTCGATAGATGGTTAGCCAAAGACTGATCGTTCCAGCCAATCATCAACTCCTTCCTTCCTAGCATGGAAATGTTCACCGGTGGATTTCCCATCACAATGTCGCTTTGCAGCGGACAACTATATCGAAAGGCCTCCAGCGATTCCCAACCATTGCAAGCCTTTTGGCTTCAACACATTCTTTGTGTGGGAATATAACAATATGCAACAACAGCTAAAATGGACATAACCCTGTAAAACTGTCATTGATGGTTGGAGCAGGTCAAGCAGCTATGCTAACTACCTGCTCGCGTTCTTGTAGGAAAATAACGAAAATATCTGTTGAAACAAGCGATTACCGCATAAGTGGTTATTGCTGTAATATCTAATATCTGAATTTATGCACAATAATTGCCCATAAAGAACTTAACAAGAATTATTGAAAGAATACTTTCTCATATTTAAAACTTAGTCACTTTATACACTCACCTTGGCATTTCTGTTTCTGCAGGAAAAGGGTATCGTGGGACTCCTAATCCGCATCCTAAAATACAGCAATGGTCGGGCATTTCTGGAAACGAACAACTTTATTAGATACATGTATGCATGTCTTATTTGCTAAAATTCTTATTACCACACACTATTTTTCTCCACTTTAACTCGGCAAAAATATCTGAAAGACGGAAAAATGTTGTTCTTTGTAAATAAATTAAATTATTAGCCGAAATTGTATTATAAAATTAAATATTAAAATAAACTTTTTTTGAAACGACTCACTTCATAAACTGCTTCGTTTGAACTAACAGTTGTGTATACACACACATATGTACGTACATATTTACGCGCAGGGTTGCATTTCACCTCTGCAATGTATTTCAAAATATTCTTATTCATAAAATATGTAAATATATTGAAATCATTTCATTTATCATCAAAATAAATATTGAAATGTATAAAAATATATTATAATAATATTGATATTCAAATAGTTATAGTTCATATAATTGAAATGACATTATTTTTCATAAAAAAAACAATCAATTTTATCCAAATCACAAAATTTGTTTAGTTCATAGGCATACATTTTGTTCTACATTTCCATACTAAATTGCTTTAAAAATATACCTACACGGCAACCCTGTATGGAGATTTCACTCCATTTCTTCTTGGAAATTTCAACCCTGGGCCTCGGGTTGCTGTGTTAGTTAAGCTAGTTTGACACTGTCTACAGTGTCAAAATTGGGTGTATTAGAAAGAGAGAGAAATAAGGATAACTTACTTGTAGACCTGTACTATGTAAGTAAATTTGGTAAATATTTTATGAAATTTATTAAAAATTGTTTATTTTATTTACAGAAAATATGCACGCACCACCCCAGCGCAGTTGCGGTTGTATGTGGCCTTTTGCAAAGACCATCCCGAGCTCCTGCAGGGAATACACAGTTTTTATTGTGATTTATTAATACTATATACCTGTTTATTTGTTTGATTTTCACTTTGTTTTATTTATTTTGTTTAATTTTCACTTTATTTTGTTCAATTGCACTTTCGCTTTTTTATTTTTCAAAGTAAACATCAGCTGTTTTATATTGATGTTACCACATGTTACCACCTATTTTGGTGGTAACGGTGTTACCAGAAAACTTTTGCCCTCAGAATACCAAAAAGGAGTAAAAGTTGCCGAGTGAATTTGTTTGCCGGTAATAATAAAGTTATTACCACAGTAGAATAGACCTGTAAGGGTTGTTTTTTATTTGTCCATGCAATACCAAAACGCATAGCTGCAAAAGTACTGTGTGGTAGGTACATAGTAGCAGGTAGTAAATAATTTAGGCTTTTGTTAGCTGATGAATTTAAATTCTAGGTAATCATTGTCATGTTATATATCTATGTGGAAAGGTTTAACGAGCGACCCAATATTTCGAGGAAAACTTAAAATTTTAGTTTAGTATTGTTTGATCGCTTGCTAGTTCAAACGCGTTTTTGTCAAGACGTTCAAAAAACCAAAAAAGTTTTAATTTAACAAAATTTAATATATTAACTATACTAAAAAGTAATTATATAAAGAATAAAATAAAGTTATTGAAAAAGTTAAAAAAATCACTCGTTTAAGTGATTTGTGTTCGCGTTGTTACCCGAATTGTGTGGAAGTGTTCGAAGAAGTACAGGAGAAGCCAATTACCACCATCAGCAGAAGGACCCAATTACCACCATCAGCAGAAGGACCCAATTACCACCATCAGCAGTAAAAAGTTTGATTTAAGTATAACTAAATTTATAAATAATTTATATACAAGTTACCCTTAGCTATATATATAATACATACATATTATTCATAAATAATGCCTAGGATAAGTAGAAAATCTGGCAATCTTAGACGCGCCGCAGCTAGGAGAGGTATGCAAGTACTTCCTGGAGAGGAAGATTATAGAGTACTTGCACAAACCCAAAATACTTTAGACCATAGAAATCGCCGCGAAAATTCCGAAGTACGTTCTACTGAGCGCAATAGGGACACACTTCAGCGTAGAGTCCGTCGCGAAAATTTAGAAACTCGCTCTTTAGAGCAAAGTAGAAATACCGCCGAACGTAGATCTCGTCGCGAAAATCCCGAAATTCGCTCTACAGAGCAACGTAGAAATACTGCCGAACGTAGATCTCGTCGCGAAAACCCCGAAATTCGCTCTACAGAGCAACGTAGAAATACTGCCGAACGTAGATCTCATCGCGAAAATCCCGAAATTCACTCTACAGAGCAACGTAGAAATACTGCCGAACGTAGATCTCGCCGCGAAAATGCAGAGATTCGCTCAGCTGAGCAAATAATTAATTCACAGCAACATAGAGTCCGTCGCGAAAACTCTGAAATTCGCTCTATAGAGCAACGTAGAAATACTGCCGAACGTAGATCTCGTCGCGAAAACCCTGAAATTCGCTCTACAGAGCAGCGTAGAAATACTACCGGACGTAGATCTCGCCGTGGAAATGCAGAGATTCGCTCAGCTGAGCGAGTAATCGATGCACAGCAACACAGAGTCCGTCGCGAAAACTCTGTAATTCGCTCTATAGAGCAAAGTAGAAATACTTGTGAGCACCGATCCCGCCGCAGAAATCCAGGGAATAGGCTCCGAGAACAACAAAGAAATACACTTGCTCGTAGAACTGTCCGTAGAAGAGCTCGGGTAGAAAGCTCTAGACGAAGCCGTCAAAGTCGATTCCGAGTACATCGTCATAGAGCAAATTTACAAAATACACGAAATGAAAATGAAAGGCAGTTGGATAGAAACCGCTCAATAAGAGAAAATGAGGGTCGGGAAAACGAAGATGTACGAGATGAACTAGGATTGTCAGATTTTCGGCAAATATATTTTAGGAATATTAAGAAGGGACCAACAGAGATTTGCATTTGCTGCGGTGGGCTATGGTTTCCACACCAAGTACACCCGTTAAATTTTAATATAATTGCCCAAAGTCATCCAGATGTTGCATCTGCCTTTTATTTATCCGATAAATTTCCCAGTGAAGATGGTACCTATAAATTCTCGGCTACTTGCCGAAACGCAATCAAAAGGAACACCCTTCCAAAAATATGCTTAACTAATGGTTTAGATTTTCCTGAGCTCCCAGAATGTCTAAAAGCCCTTACACATTTAGAGGAACGCCTAATAATGCCAAGATTACCTTTTATGACTATTCGTCCTTTGGGATACCAAGGTCAGAGCTCATTAAGAGGGGCAGTTGTAAACATTCCCATTTCAGTTAACGAAATTGTTACATCTCTCCCAAGATCATTCGATCAAGCGCAAGTGATTCAAATCCATCTAAGAAGACGTATGGAGTATAATCATGACTATATGACTGACACCATACGTCCTGCGAAAATTATGGAGGCCTTGCGATATTTAGTGAATACTCCATTATATCAAGAGCACAATATTCATATTAACGAAGGGTGGGTTGCAGATTTTGATGATAATGAAGAAGTTCCATTTATTGCATCTATTGAAGATGTACCCATGCTTCAAAGTTTGCGACATTGTCTACCAGATAATAATCCCCCCATAGAACCTGCGATTGAAGAAATAAACCCAGGTGGGCTCGAGACTCTTCTCGATAATGTTCCAGTGGAAAATATGGACATTAATCGTTTAATAATTGCACCAGGTGAAGGCCAAAGGCCCCTGGATATAATTCAAGACAACAACTCTGAGGGGCTTTCATTTGCAAGTATTTATGCTGGGCAGAAGCGAACTTGTACAGAGACATACAGCAAGATTGTTCGGTCTGAGATTCGCCGCTTCGATAGAAGGGCTTGTACTATTCCAAAGCTTTTCTATAATTACAAAAAGTTAGAACTTCTCCAGATTAAGAATAGCACATCGATTTGCCTACGAAAGTTTTCTGGAAGCAATCGAGTTACGGCCCAAAATGTTTTAAATGAAAATTTTGTTCAGAATTTGATCCAGCATGACGATGGATATAGAGTTCTTAAAGTTGAAGTTGCCATGATCCGTCAATTCGGCCTTCCAACCTTTTTTATAACGTTGTCCGCCGCTGAATCTCATTGGATTGAATTACTAGTTATTTTGGCTAAAACGGTGGACTTCAGAACTATATCTGAAGAAGATGCCAATAATTTATCTACCCAAGAACGATATCGCTTAATTCGGTCAGATGCAGTCACATGCGCTAGATATTTTGACTATCGTTATCGTCAGTTGCTTAAGCTTTTTAAAGAAAATGGGGGTATTTTCGACGAGCATTTTTTGGAGCATTTTTACTGGCGGATTGAATTCCAACAAAGGGGCTCACCTCACGTGCATGGCATGTATTGGCTCAAGAATGCTCCTAAGATCGATCTTAGCGAACCTGAATCTTTTCCAAATGCTATTAGTTTCATTGACAAATATGTATCTACAGATGAATCTATAAGTCATTTAGAAAATTTCATTGAGTACCAGAGACATAACCATAGCCGATCTTGTACCAGGGAAATAAGAGGGCACAAGTTTGCCGATTTGGTATACCATATCCACATATGCCTTCCACTCAAATCCTATTACCACTTCCAGATGACATAGAAAATTTAGAAACACATAGGGAAAACTACTCTAAGATTCAAAATCTTTTAAATTCTAATTTAACTTCTTCTGATATTTCCTGCTTAAATGATTTTGAAGCTTTTCTATCTGATACGAGAATAAATTTGTCATTCGATGTCTATTTACTTGCTCTCATATCAAGTTTAATGAAACTTAAAGTTTTTCTTAAAAGGAAGTTCCAAGACCGCTCAATTAATGCTTATAACCCGGTTATCTTTGAACTACATAGAGCCAACATGGATATCCAATTCATATTGGATGCAAATGCTTGCTGTTCCTACATAATAAATTATATTAATAAATCAAATAGGGGCATCTCTAGGCTTTTAAATGAAGCAATGGTAGAAGTTAATGCCGGAAACTACACAGTCAAGCAGAAACTTCAGCATATAGGCCATAAATTTATTTCCGGAACAGAAATTTCCGCCCAAGAAGCAGTTTATTGCTGCATTCGCCTTCATCTTTCGGAAGCTAGCAATGCAGAAATATATATTAATACCTCTCGTCCTGAAGAACGAGTCCGGATGGTAAAACCTAGAGCACAACTTCAGAATCTTGCTGAAGGTTCTACCGATATTTTTGTGGCCGGTTTGTTAGAGCATTATACTGATAATGTTTGTCTAGCTGATTTTGCAGCTTTATTTACTTTTGTGAAATCAGCTAGAACGGCACAAGGTAACTCCGATAATGAAGAAGATATAGAAGCGGAAAATTCTTTAGTTCGAGGAGAAGCAATTGAGGGATGGAAGCGGTTATGTAAAGAAACGTACCAAACCGTGTGTAGTTCGGTGAAGAAGGTTTAGTCCAGACACAGCTAAGGACGATTATTTCAGAGAAATGGTAATGCTCTACCAACCATGGCGGGATGAACAACGGGATATTATAGATAATAATAATGAGCAAACCTGCGTGGAAAATCGAATTGCTATAGAGGAAAATCGAAAAAAATATGACGTGTTTGAACAGAGGGAGCTTGAAAATGTTCTAAACAGATTAAGGGAGGAGGAAATTTCCATACCAGTTGAAATAGATAGACCAGATATTGTTGACAATGAGTTCAGGGTACTGGCGCTTCCCGAAATAAACCCTGAAATAAATTTATTAAACCTTAATGCTAGTGACCCCGAAACCAATGAGAATGACGCCAATGGCACTCTAAGGCTCATCAAGCTTCCTCCCTTATTTCCAGTTGAGGAACTGCTTGCATCCATTCAGACGCTAAACATGAGACACAGAATATACCTAACTCATTTGCTACACAATTTTAAAAAAGATCAGCCATTTTATGACTTTGTAGGTGGCGGGGCTGGCGTTGGAAAAAGCCGCCTAATTTCATCAATATATCAAACTCTTAATTACCGTTTTAATTGCATACCTGGATCAAATCCAACCTCTCTGAAGGTACTTCTTTGCGCTCCTACGGGAAAAGCAGCTTTTGGTATAGGCGGTTTGACACTGCATTCTATATTTTCACTACCTGTGAATCAGTCCAATAAGGAATTACGGCCGCTTAGCAACGATATTGTCAACTCAATCTATACTAGATTATGTGATTTGAAGTTGATAATTATAGATGACATTTCAATGGTTGGCGCTCGAATGTTTAGTTATATTGACGCCAGACTAAAGCAGATTTTCAAGAATAATATTCCATTTGGTGGTATACCTGTTATTGTTTTTGGCGACTTGAAACAATTATCTCCTGTAGGTGATAGATGGATTTTTTCCGCGAATCCAAGCGATGCTTACAGCGTTTTAGTCGGCTCGCCATTATGGGAGCTCTTTAAATATTATGAATTGAATGAAATAATGAGACAGCGTGGGGATCAACCGTTTGCTATTGCTTTGAACAATATGGCCTCTGGGGCTATGACCAGTGAAGACGTATCTTTGATTGCAAATAGAGTCGTTAATTCTGACCAGGTTCCCGACGAAGCAATTCACTTATTTTGGTCAAACGAGGAATCTGCCAACTATAATGCACTTAAACTGAGTCAAATTCCTTCTACAGCAGTTTTATCAATCGCTAAAGACGTAGTTAAAGGAATTGCCGTTAGTTGCCAAAATGCCAATATCTTAGAACGGGCCAGACTATTGAAAACTTCGGAGACTCAGGGTCTTACGTATAGCTTAACGCTAAAAACCACGGCTAAATATATGATGACAGTAAATATCAACACAGGTGACGGTTTGGTAAATGGTGCAACTGGCCAGCTTATGCAGATAGATTTAGACTCGTCGGTTCCAATAACTGTGTGGATGAAATTTTTAGAACCTTCTGTTGGTTTGATAGCTAGATCGAAAAAGGCCCATCCTAACGAACCTTCGTGGACACCCATTGAGAAGACTGTTAGGGCCTTTCAATATAAGAGAAATGAGCAGATAACCATTGAAAGAAACCAGTTTCCAATTGTTCCAGCTGAGGCAATAACCATTCACAAAAGTCAGGGTGCTACGTATAACAAAGTGGCTGTTCACATCCGACCTAGAATGCCCAGATCATCTTTATACGTAGCCTGTAGTCGGGCTACTAGTGCTGATGGTCTATTTATATTAGGTAATTTTATTCCACCTAATCCTTTTTGTGAATCTGATCCTGTGTTTAGACAGTTGAATGATCTCACCACAACAAAAGCTTTGACTCCAACATTTAACTTTATGCTTTCTCGAACCTCTAGCATTCAAATTTTATTTCATAATGTTCAAAGTCTTCATGCCCACATAAATGATATAAATAATGACATCCTGATGCTATCCTCAGATATTCTGTGCTTTGTTGAGACATGGAGCTATCCATATGAACATTTTGAAATTCCTGGTTTTGTTTCACTAAATGCTTTACGGATAGACAGCACCGAAACTGAAAACAGAAATAGGCGAGGTGTTTTAGTGTATGCAAGACCTAACTTTGCTTCCGGAATCGAATTATGTAAGTTGAAAAAAGTTTGTTCTGGTCGCAAGGTTTTGGAAATCGTTGTATTCAAATGCAAAGATTATTACATATTGGTGCTTTATAGAAATTCAACATTTCCCATCAGGCATTTTGAATCAGAGCTGCGGGAGATTCTTACTACAGATCTGCGTGATAAAAATGTCTTAATTTTGGGTGACTTTAATCTATGCCTTAAGTCTGGGAATAATAGAATCGAACATCTGCTTAGAGATTATAATTTCAATTCACTGCTAGACCCCCAATATTTCACCACACCTGCTGGTACGCAAATTGACTGGGCTTTTTCAAATATTGACACTACCCATGTTAAGGCTATAACCTATGAAACAGTATATAGCTTCCACGACAGCATTTGCGCCTCTTTTTATGAAAATAGTGAAACTATCTAAGGTAGATTAAGATATTTATATACTATGTATAATTAAGTACATATTTATCGAATTCTTAAGAAGTATTATATTATAAACATTAGTTATTTATATAAATAATAAAAGCCTTTGTTTGAAGTAAATATATATTAATTTATTAATCAATTAAATTGGATTAACTGGGGAAAAAACTATGTTCCACTGATTACAAAATATCAAAAGTTGACTTTTATAATAAGATTTATTTGCAAAGCTTAAAGCGAAATATCATATCATCATCAAGTCAAAAACCTGAACAATATTACTTCCTTTCGGATAGATGGATTTCAATATCACAAAAGAAATATATTCCAAAATTTTACTGAACTTGTGTTTTGCGTTATAAAATCAATCCACCTACCAAATTTCTTTAATTTAGTAATATTCGTTTTCAAACTATCAAACTTTTTCAATTTTTCGATATAGGAAAAGGGCGATAACCAGATTAAGCTAATTTTATTTATTTCGAGCCTAAACCATAGCGAATTTGGTGGGCGCGGCCACGCCCCTTGCTTATAAAGCTTTAACCGCTTACATGAGCTAAAAGTACTCAATCGATCTTTTCAAGGGTTATACCATGTCCTGTATATAACTTTGGAAAAGAAGGCGTGCCATGCCCATAACTTTTAACGTATTTTGTGAAATTTTTGATATACGGATATATGTGTCCATTAATCAATATTTACATAATTTTAAAAAAGTAGGTGGTGGCACGCCCACGGATTTTATTATGTTGTTTGTCCCTATTTGAAGATCAGTTTTCATTGCAGATCTTTATGATACTTTCACAGTAATAGTAAAATTTTGATATTTTGTTTATTCACTTGTAGGCGGTGCAACGCCCTTTTTGCAAAATATTACCAAAAAACCTTTAAACAACACTAATAACATCATCAGGTGAATGACTGTACTAAATTTTAGCATTATATCTTTATCAGTTAAACAGATATTGCATATTCCGGTTTCCTAACTCTCGTTTAGAGAACTTCAGTTCAAAAGTGGGCGTGATCGTTCACCGATTTTTCTTATTTTCTGTGGTAGTACTCTACATAAACATAACATGCCTGGTACCTAGTTTCGTAAATCTATCTCACACCGTTCTGAAGTTGTTAGCAGTCGAATTTAAAAATTGCTTGACTCATAAGTGGGCGGTGCCACGCCCACTTTCCAAAATTTTGAAAAAATTATGTAAAGAATGTGAAAGTTGATGTATGTACCAAATTATATTATTATAGCGAAATCAGTTAATTAGATATGGACTTTTCAATATTTCCACCTCCTTTCAATATAACTTTTATGAAAAAGTAGGCGTGGTCGCGAAGCGATTTCGTTTATTTTCTATAGTTGAATTTACCACAACAATAGTATGTCCTCTACGAAATTTCGTTATACTAGCATAAACTCTTCTGAAGTTATTAAGAGTCAAAATTTTAAAATTTCTTCAAATATACGTGGGCGGTACCACGCCCCCTTTTCAAAAATTTTTATAAAATCGGCCTTAGAATATCTAAATCAATACATATTGCAAATTTTATCATTGTAGCTGCTTCTAATATTGAATTAACCCATTTTATACGTTTTTCGAAATTTTCGATATCGAAAAAGGGGCGTGGTTATGGTCCGATTTTACCCATTTTCAATAGCAATCTATTCTGAACCCAAATAAGTACGCATGCCAAATTTGGTGAAGATATCTCATTATTTGCTCAAGTTATCGTGTTAACGGACAGACGGACGGACGGACGGACGGACGGACGGACAGACGGACAGACGGACGGACATGGCTCAATCAAATTTTTTTTCGATCCTGATCATATTGATATATGGAAGTCTATATCTATCTCGATTCCTTTATACCTGTACAACCAACCGTTATCCTAACAAAGTTGTAATACCCTGTGTACAAGTACAGCGGGGTATAATAATTTAAAGTTAAATAAAACCATTGAAGAACAATTATTTGAAGTAAGTTTATTAATATATTATGTTTGCAACTTTTGATTAAGTTAATTAACTATTTATTTGTATGTTTCACCGTTAATCCCTCGTGAAGAGTGGACACCTTGCCGCGGTACGAGGGCTTAAGTCGATAGCCACAGGGCTACGCTGCCCTTGTGATCATAGCGCCGTCGGTACTACATCACGAGAGAAGCCAAGCCTCTCTCTGGCGCGACGACTAAGATCTTCCCCCTCCCAATCCAGGGTGTTATGTGACCACGTGCCCATTGGACGTTTGCAGCCGGGAGGCAAATCGTGGCTGTAATCGAACGGAGCCTCTCTGATACCCCCTTACTCTTCCCTTGACCCTAAACTGGCCTTGCCCGGCGAGGGGTCGTACGAACAAGATGAAAAATAGTAACAAGAACCCTAAAACTAAAGATACAACAATGTATACTGCACAGCAGAGGAGGAAAATGCTGGAGCAAGCGAGAACGCAACGTCGGAGGACAAACTCCATTTCTTTATCAGCCGAGAGATCGACAGCGATGGCAACTACGAGTCGATTAGCTCTGGATAATAAGGGGGCAATCCCCAAAGTAAGTACCGGTACAAACACAGTGAAGCCAACAACGGCTGATGCTAAAGCCCTAGTAAGTGCCGGTACCGAAACCAAGTCTTTAACGTCTGTGGCAGTGGTCTCACGATCTGGCCCCAGAGATCCAAATAAGGGAACGACCGCGATGGCGACTACGAGTCGGAATTTACCCCAAAAGACATCTCCCAGTCGCTCTGAGTACTTGGACAATAGAGCGGCCGCAAGGATCCTGAAGAAATACGAGGGTATTTCACAAGAGATACTATCGCCGAATGCTAGAAAGGCGGTGGAGATGTCCGAAGCTATCTTACCGAACTTCCAAAGCGATTACGCGCCAAAGAAGGTTAATGGAAATCCCTTCAAACGCCAGGGATTGGACGTGGACGTGGGTAAACTCAGCTTTGCTGAAGTGACTAAGGATAGGATCCTCATAGGCGTCATTGACCGAGGTAACGAAAGCTGGGCCATCCCTAGGGACCAGTGGCGGTACGTCCGGAACGCTATCGGTAATGCCCTTCTCGACATTATGGATGAGTCTCCGGGTGCCACGCCGATGGGTTCTGATGCGGGATGGCACCAGGGCCGAATCAAGGTATTCGCTTGCGAGGATGCAAAAACTGTTGCACTGTACAAGGCAGCAGCTGCAAGACTGGGTGAGATCTACCAAGGGGCAAGAATTGAGGTTGTCGACTGGAAGGACATCCCGGCTCGGCCAAGGGCAAGAGCGTGGATTCCTGCTATCCCTGGTGAACCTGAGAGAATTCTCAGGATGCTGAGGATCATGAACCCGTCTCTCCCGATGCAGGACTGGGGTGTCAATCTGGTCGAGGATGCGGTAGGGCCTGATAGGCAAGTGGTCTTCACCTTGAATAAGGAGGCACTCGAGCCCCTTAAACGGTGCAATGGACGAGTGCACTACGGCATGGGTCAGATCGTTATCCACGTATACCGCGGCGATGCATAGCGCGCTGCTATTTCGGCTGCACCGGAGGACTCGGACATCGCAGTGCCGGAAGAGGAGTCGGAGATGTCCGACTCGGAAAGTATGGTATCTTCCACGTCAAATGGCGAAGGAGCAGTGAACAGCTCGGAGATGGGAGACAGCCTGCTGGACGGGGAAGACCTCAACGTCACAGTGATAGCAGCTAGTCCTGAGCGCATCAATGCTGACACTGCCACAGTTAGTAAGAATTCTGCCACGCCAAATCGTGGTCTGAACAAATCGTCGTTGAAAGATAAGCCTCCAGACGAGGTGAAACTCGACGATGCGGCGGTGGCAGGGAAGTCAGAGCGCTCTCATGTTGGTGGTGATTCAGATAAACCTGCACAAATCTAAAGCAGCCTCGGCTGCTTTAATCAGTCGTCTCTCCAAAGGCGACGTAGATGTGGTCCTCATCCAACAACCCTGGGTCAACAGCTCAAGGATTTGCGGTTTGGGGACTAAGGGTTTTAAGCTTATCCGAGCCAGCGAGGGAGGCAGGGTTAGAGCCTGTATTTTGGTTAAGTCTGAGCTGAATGCCTTTCTTTGCCCAACTATACCAATGGTGACGTTACTGGCGCCAATGCTCATCACGTCCAGTGGGGAAGCTCCGATATCAATGCTATAGGAGAGTCGTTGTTTGATTATTTGTTAACAACTAACCTGGTAGTTTGCAACGTGGGTAAAGAACCTACGTTTATTACTAAAACCCGTAGGGAGGTCATAGATCTCACTATTTGCAGCGAAGGCGCTTATGAGTGGGTCAGAAAATGGCGCGTTCTCGATGAACACTCATTCTCCGACCACCGGTACGTAGAATTAGTTCTAGACTTTTCTGTTGAGCAGCCCGTTATGAAACGCAACCCACGTAACACTAACTGGCAGCTACACAATGAAATACTATCTAGGGACTTGCCCGCACTGCCCCACAAGTCCCCTCATCAGTAGGGGAGTTGGAGGATCTGGTAAAGGCCTTTACAACGGCGCTCTCGAATGCCCTAGAGCAGGCTTGCCCAGTGCCAAAACCACGCGGTAAACATAGGCCGCATTGGTGGTCCTACGACCTGGAATCGCTCCGTAAATCATGTAGGACACAATTTAATAAGGCCAAGAGCCTTGGCACGGAGACTCAATGGCTCGAATATAAAGTTAAACTCAGCGCCTTCAAAAAAGCTCTGAGGAAGGCGAAGAGAGTATCGTGGAGAAATTTCTGACAGGTTAGGTGTAGTGGCATATGCAGACGACTTAGCTATAGTATATAGGGGCAAATTCAAACAAACCCTGTGCGACTTGATGCAAGTAACACTGCGAGAGGTTTCCTCATGGTGCTCGCGCTGCGGACTGAGCATCAACCCGGGAAAAGTAGAACTGGTCCTTTTCACCAACCGCTATAAGATACCACCGCTAATACTATTAAAACTGAATGACGTGCACCTGAACTTGGCTGACAAAGCCAAGTTCTTGGGCACAGTTCTGGATAGGAAACTAACCTGGAAGGAGAATGTTCTTCAGCGCCAGAAGAAAGCGTGCATTGCACTCTACACGTGCAAAAGAGCCATTGGAAAGAAAATGGCGCGTTCTCGATGAACACTCATTCTCCGACCACCGGTACGTAGAATTAGTTCTAGACTTTTCTGTTGAGCAGCCGGTTATGAAACGCAACCCACGTAACACTAACTGGCAGCTACACAATGAAATACTATCTAGGGACTTGCCAGCACTGCCCCACAAGTCCCCTCATCAGTAGGGGAGTTGGAGGATCTGGTAAAGACCTTTACAACGGCGCTCTCGAATGCCCTAGACCAGGCTTGCCCAGTGCCAAAACCACGCGGTAAACATAGGCCGCATTGGTGGTCCTACGACCTGGACTCGCTCCGTAAATCATGTAGGACACAATTTAATAAGGCCAAGAGCCGGCTGGCAGAAATCCTTGGGCTGAACCCTCCCAGAGGGTGCCGGCTGGTAATAGACACTACAGAAACCCCTACGTAGGGGAGTGCTAGCTAAGTTCAGAAATCAGTGCCATTGGTGCCTTAGTTCTTTAATCGCTCTGGCATATGGAAATGATTCTTGAACGTGGCCTCAAGGTGGGAACCGGGCCACACCCAGATGAAATGGTGGCCCCCCCTAATCCAGGGTGTTATGCGATTCCGTGCCCATTGGATGGTTTGCAGTCAGGGGTATCCGACTGTATTCTTACGGAGCCTCCCGGATATCGGTCCACCTCCGGGAGTAGCGGTGACTTGCTGCGGCATGGGGCTCTGTCGTAGTCGACCGTTTCATATCGCCCTTTCACATACTTTCAGGCTGCCGAACGGTCTCATCTCAGTAGGCAGCCTACGAACTAGTTATATAAATTTTTCCACATGAATAAAAACCAAGCCTCGGAGCCCTGCACGGGTAAAGATGCTGCCTCTGGCACAGGCGTTAAAAAGGCCAATACTTATAAAACCCTGCCACAATCGGGAACCGCTAAGGTGGCACCGATCAGGCCTGCACGGCCTCAAACCACTTTTCGGCCACCTGCGCAAGCTAGCAGCAGTAGGACCAAACCCCCTGAGGGCAAGTCCGAACCTGTAACAGCCGGTAAAGACCGGCATGTGGCGGAAACCAACACCGGGTCCTCCACGGACAGAGTGAATACCCCATGCAAGAGACTGGACAAGTCTCCCAGCGATAAGCTGACGGCAGAGCAAAAAAGCTCTCTGGCCTGGGCCAGGAAAATCATTGCGGAAAAATCATCGCGTAACACCGCAAACATCGCAACCAATCCTGCCAATACGGCGCCAACCGGGTCGGATGGGCCAGCCCTTAAAAGGCAGCGGTCGATAGTACAAGCCTCGAGCGTTCCTAAAAGGCATAGGCCCATAACCTCTGCCCCTTCTCCACCTGCCCTAACAAAACCGTTCAACGAGGTTGCCAAGGGCAACATCACGCTGGCGGTTTTGAATCGCGGCCATCCGGATGGAAACATTACCCCAGACAATTGGAAGGATGTCCTGAACGGCCTTCTCAGGCAGTTCAAGGACATTATGGACAAGAACCCGGGTGCTGCTCCCATTATCCGCGATGCCGGCTGGTATCAGGGTAGGATTAAACTAGTTTCCTGCGCAGACGAGCGCTCTTGCCGTCTGTACACACTCGCCATAGCTTCGGTGGGGGAGCTGTGGCCCGGGGCTAAGCTGGATGCCGTCAGTGTGGAAGAAATTCCAAACAGACCGAGAGCTTGGGCCTGGGTCCCAGACGAGCTGGCGGAGCCTGGCGAGATTCTGGGCACCATCGCGCAAAGCAACCCGGGACTACCTTCAAGCGATTGGAGGATAGTCCGCGTGGGCGAGACAAGGGAGAAGCAACGCTATGTCGGTTTCGTCATTAGCGAGGCGTCTCTCCCTTGGCTTGCTAAATGTGATGGAGTGTTAAGCTACGGCTTCTACTCCATCACGTTGAAAGTCAAGCGGGATGGTACCCAGAGAGAGGAGCCGGAGGAGATGGAGACGAAGCCCGAGCTTCAGAGTGATGTGATGGCAGGAAACACCTTGAGTGCACTTGTTACGCTGGACTCTGAGGCAGCAGCTACCTCCATCGAGTCGGCTCCGATGAATTTGGAGGAGGTGGGCAGCGCCTCGAGTGTACCCACCTCCACCGCAGCAAATCTCACGACCCCATGCAACACCTCGAGTGTACATGAGGTCGATATCGAACTAGCACGTAGTGCTCCAGAGTCCGAGAGTGATACACTCTCGGTATCTGAGCTGGCAGGGCAGTTCTCTACCAGCATGGACGAATACCTCCTCCTGGAATCCGACCAGTCAGATGTTGGCTTCGACGATACAATCGTTGAGGTGGCATCGGGCGGGACGGAGCAGGGGGAGATGGACGTCGATGCTGAGTTTTCAGAACGGTCCCAATGGTCCGGATACTGCAAATTAACCTGCATCACTCTAAGGCAGCCTCCGCTGCGCTAATCTTACGCCTCTGCAAAACATCGGAGGCGGTCGTTCTAGTCCAAGAGCCATGGGTCGTCGGTACCAGGGTCTATGGGCTGAATACCGATGAGTACCAGCTGGTGACGCCACCTGCAAAAGGTAGACTCAGATCATGTATTCTTATCAGAAAAACTCTTTCTTATTTTCTACTATCTCCTTTTAGCGATGATGACTTCACCTGTATCAGCCTCGAGCTGCAGGACTATACCCTCTGGCTGATGTCCGCATACTTTGCGCACGATCGCCCCATCTCTGCACAGGATAGGCTCAGCAAGGCGGTAAAGGAGGCCCAACTCAAGGGGTTTCCGATAGTCATTGGAGCCGACGCCAACGCGCACCACCTCGCATGGGGCTCAACCGACACAAATACAAGGGGTGAGTCTCTTTTTGATTGTATCATAGAAAACAACCTCTGTATCTGTAACTCTGGGGACAAACCAACTTTTGTCACCTCGAATAGGAGGGAAGTTCTAGACATTACTCTGGTTTCAGGACCTTTCTCTGACTTAGTTAAGGAATGGAAAGTTTCCGATGATAACTCCTACTCTGACCATATGTACGTAACTTTTAATCTGCTTCTGCGACCTCCGCCTATGGCGGTTTACAGGAACAGGAGACGTACGGACTGGGACCTTTACAAAGTGGTCCTGTCCTCTACCCTCCAAGAAAACGCTTCTCACGGTAGGTCTTGCCTACCGATAAGATCTGATGAAGCGCCTCTCTCAGACATATCGTTTGCTTCTCTCGGTGAGCTAGACTCACCGTCTAAGATAGACGAAGCAGTAGATCTTGTCACCAATTCTTGTAATGCTGCCTTCATAGCAGCCTGCCCGGAGATTAAAAAAAGGGGTAGAAAGAACAAAGGAAGAACAGCAGAAAACTCTTTAATCAGGCAAAACAGACAGGGATCTGGTCCCCCTACAGGGACGCCTTAAAATCTTTTAAGAAGTTAACCAGGAGAGCCAAAAGGGAATCCTGGAAAAACTTCACAAGCAATATTGAGGAAGTCTCGGAGGCAAATCGCCTACGTAAGGTCCTCTCCAAAAACCCTACTCCTCTCAGCTGTATTCGTACAGCTGATGGAGAATGGGCCTCATCTAGTGCCGAAATCCTGGATACCCTGGTCACGGCCCACTTTCCGGGCAGCACCTCTCAACCATACCTACCCTCGAACTCGCAATCTAACCCAAGGCCGTCGAGGCCCTTGGACCACATAGTCAGCAGAAAAGGAGTTAACTGGGCAATCAGGTCCTTCAAACCCTTCAAATCTCCGGGACTAGATGGTATATTTCCCGCCGAACTACAAGCAGCGAGCGATCTTATTAGTCCGCTGCTAACTCAAATCTACAAAGCATGCCTCAACCTGGCCTATATCCCCACGGAATGGACCAAGGCAAAGGTAGTCTTTATACCGAAAGGAGGCAGGACATCCTGCAATAACCCAAAGGATCTCAGACCTATAAGTCTGACCTCTTTCCTCCTAAAAATTCTAGAAAGATTGCTAGATGCCTACATTAGGCGAACGGCAAATCCAGGACTAATCTCCAACAGCCAGCATGCCTACTCCAAGGGCAAGTCCGTAGAGACGGCTCTACACGCTATCACCTCTGGGATAGAGAAGGGACTTGCTTTCAAGGAGTTTACGCTCGGCATTTTTCTTGACATAGAAGGGGCTTTTAACAACGTTCTTCCAACAGCGGTAACGAGCTCCCTGCGTTTGCTGGGAGTGGAAGAGCCTCTAGTGGAGTTCGTTGAACTCCTTCTCCAAAGAAGAACCATTATTTCCGAAATGGGCAATTCTTCACTTACAAGGTATGCCAACAGAGGAACCCCCCAAGGGGGTGTTCTCTCTCCTCTACTTTGGAACCTGACGGTGAACACTCTTTTATCTAGACTAAAGCACACCGGCTGCCAGGTCATTGCCTATGCAGACGACATAGCCCTGACGGCTACTGGCAAGCATCCTTCGGTGCTTAGCGAACTCTTGCAAAATGCGCTGAATCTAACAAAAACCTGGTCTGAGGAATGTGGACTAAGCATCAGCAGTGAAAAAACTGAGATGGTGCTCTTCACCCGCAGACGCATAATACCAGATTTCACCGCCCCATCGCTGAATGGGAGGGTGATCAAACTCTCTACCGAGGTTAAATACCTTGGCGTAATTCTTGACAAAAGGCTGGACTGGAGGCGTAATATGGAGGAACGCTCCAGGAAAGCCACAATGGCGCTCTACGCCTGTAGGTCGGCAATCGGAAAAAAGTGGGGTCTTCAGCCCCACATTGTCCACTGGATCTACACGGCAGTGGTGCGACCTATACTATTCTACGCCGTCACCGTATGGTGGCCGGCTCTCGAGATCGAATCTAACAAAACCAAAGCCACAAAGGTGCAACGGATGGCAGCAATGCTTATTAGCGGTGCCCTCCCCTCCACTCCCACCAAGGCTCTTGAAACCATACTTTTTCTTCTTCCCACTGACCTGTATGGGAAATTTACTGCCAGTTGCAACGCAGCTAGGCTCAACGCACTAGAACCCTGGAGGGACTGCAGGTTTGGGCATACCCAAATCCTGAAGCAACTCCCCAACTCTTACTTAAAGCTGGACTACGCAATACCACGGCCTTGCTGGGAAAACAAGTTCGAAACGTGGATCCCAGAGAGAAGCGAGTGGAAAAATTGCGTGAAACCGGGAAGTCAAGAAATCTCCGTTTTCACGGACGGCTCTAAACTAGACAACAAAGTCGGCAGTGGAATCTTCTCAAGTAAGCTCGACATTAATATGAGCTTACGCCTTCCAGACCACTGCAGTGTCTTTCAGGCTGAGCTTATAGCTATCTGGGAAGCTGCTCGCTATCTGACTAACCTGCCAGTGACTAACTCTATCTCCATTTTTTCCGACAGCCAAGCTGCCATAAAATCCCTGCAAAGTAGTAAGACGTCGTCACTAGTGGCGATTAAGTGCAGGGAAGCTCTAAATAAGCTATCTGATAAGTGCAGCCTGAGTATAATATGGGTCCCAGGCCATAGTTTTGTATCGGGTAACTGCGCTGCCGATGAGCTAGCAAGGAAGGGCACCTGTCTACATACAATCACCTCCGGCAGCTGGGTGAGCCCCCCTCTAAATACATGCAAGCACTGGCTGCGTTCCCGGTTCATAGAACAAGCCGACGCAAGATGGGCCATGGAGCCGACTTGCAGAACGTCCAGGCAAATTTGGCCCAAACTTAACGCAAAAAGGTCGCAATCGGTAATTCATCTGAATCGCCTATTCATTAGCCCACTAGTGGGCCTTCTTACAGGACACTGTCTTATGGGAACCCATGGCGCTCTCATGGGCCTCTATACAAATGAATTCTGCCGCAGCTGCAGGGACGAGGAGGAGATAGAAAGTGTAGAACACTATCTATGCCACTGTCCCGCTCTGTCGAAAACCAGGTACCGATGTCTCCGCAAACACTCCTTTGGATGCCTCGCGGAGCTAGAATCTGCAAATATAGATGATTTTCTGCGCTACATCAGACAGACGCGCTGGTTTAGCTTCATGGGTGTATGAACTCCGGCCCTAAACACATCGAACCTTGGGGGATCCGTCTGTCTGTCATCACCATATAGAGTTGCAACGTATACGTTGCACTTTGTATGGGGGTGACGGGCGGACGGATCCCTTCAAGGTTTTTATGTGTTTTTGAGGCCTCCTGCCTCGACCCGTCCCAGCGGAGAGGTCGTATGTCAGAAGGTTTCTTACAAAACTTTTTGGGAAATGCGACCTTTCTGCTGGGTCAGGTCGATCTACAGAAAGGGAATTTTAGGGCTCCTTTCGTGGTATCACAACGGACCAAACTAAGGCCCACGTGAGCCTCCGCGTGGACTGCGGAGGCAGCCACTTTAACATAACATAACAAGGCCAAGAGCCTTGGCACGGAGACTCAATAGCTCGAATATAAAGTTAAACTCAGGGCCTTCAAAAAAGCTCTGAGGCAGGCGAAGAGAGTATCGTGGAGAAATTTCTGACAGGTTAGGTGTAGTGGCATATGCAGACGACTTAGCTATAGTATATAGGGGCAAATTCCCACAAACCCTGTGCGACTTGATGGAAGTAGCACTGCGAGAGGTTTCCTCATGGTGCTCGCGCTGCGGACTGAGCATCAACCCGGGAAAAGTAGAACTGGTCCTTTTCACCAACCGCTATAAGATACCACCGCTAATACTATTAAAACTGAATGACGTGCACCTGAACTTGGGCACAGTTCTGGATAGGAAACTAACCTGGAAGGAGAATGTTCTTCAGCGCCAGAAGAAAGCGTGCATTGCACTCTACACGTGCAAAAGAGCCATTGGAAAGAAATGGCGGCACTTCCATTTATACTGATGGCTTGAAGTTAGACGGCAGAGTTGGAGGAGGGGTTTATTCAAAGGATCTGAACCTTGAGCTCTCCTTCAGACTACCTGATCACTGCAGTGTCTTCCAGGCTGAAGTTTCAGCAATCATGGACGCCGCGGCTTGGATAGGCCAACACACTATCAGACAGGACATTTTTATATTCAGCGACAGCCAGGCGGCCATCAAATCCCTTGGCTCTTACTCGTTCAACTCTGAACTGACGCTCAGCTGTCGTCGATCTCTACAAGAGATGGCCCAACAGAATCGCGTGAACCTCACATGGGTCCCGGGGCATAGGGACATTGAGGGAAATTGTAGGGCAGACGAACTTGCGAGGCAGGGCACGACCAAGCAGGTTATTCGGGATAAAGAGCGCTTAGGTATGCCGTTTGCCACATGCAAGCTTATGCTGAAGGAGTACACACTCCGCCAAGCCAACGAAAGATGGCTGCAATCTCCAGGATGCCGGATATCCAAAGAAACCTGGCCGAAATGGGATCATAAAAGATCAAGATAAATTTATGCCCTAAGGAGAAGAGAAATCTCCATATTAATAGGCGTATTAACTGGACACTGCCTCATTGGTAGGCACGCAGAAAGACTAGGTGTGCCCTACCGACGATGCTGTAGGAGTTGTAAGGATGATGAGGAGGAGGAAACGGTGGAGCACCTCATCTGCAACTGCCCGGCTTTAAGTGGCGCGAGAATGCGCTTTTTGGGAGTTCCCTTCCTGGTTAGCCTACGCCAGGTCACGGAGCTGGACATAAAGGACCTGATGGCCTTCATCAAGTCATCTAAATGGTTCGAGGAGGAGTAACGGTGTCGGTATAGGAACGTCAGTCCCGGGATCCTGCTATGTGGAGAATTCCGTTAATACCGGGATTTTCCATCTGGCAGGGTCCCGGAACTGACTTTCCTAGTGTTGGTGGTATCACAACGGGCCTTTTAATACTGGCCTAGGTGTGCCTCTGCGGCAGCCACTTGAACCTAACCTAACCTTCACAGTTAATGGGTGAATCGTCGTCAGAATCGGCAAGCACAAGCGGCCTGACTGAAGATTTCTTAAATTCGTCTGCCAGCACGTAACCACGTCGAAAAATGAAGAAGGCCATGTTCCCAATGGAAACTTATTGGCCACCATTGAAAATTTCACCTAGCAAGAGTTCCGCAAACATTTTCGAATGAATCGCTCAACTGCACATATTTTAATTGGTAAGAATATGCATACCAAGGAGAGTGATAAGACGAGCTATTTAATGGGTATTGTCAATTGGCCATGATTATGTGCAGTGGCCATCTTCAACGAAAGGAAGGGACAACATCCGTAAATTCAATAATATGAAGAACATTTCCAATGTGATTAGTTGCATCGACTGTTCCCATATAAAAATAAAAGCTCCAGTAGCAAACAAAGAGGATTATTTCAATAGGAAGCATTTTTACAGCCTATATTTGCAGGGTGTAGTAGACGCAGATAAAATGTTCATAGACGTATTCGCTGGTGAACCAGGTTTGTTACATGATAGTAGAGTTTTGAGACGCTCAAGTGTGTATAAACGAGCGTTAACTGATCCGACTACCACTTTTCCTTTGAACTCATGCCTACTTGGAGATTCAGCATATCGTTAGCTTAACGTGAAAATATGCTAAGTCAATTTTTTTGTAAATTTTGATGCAGTTTTAGAAATAAGTTCAAAATACACAGTTTAAAAAAAAAAAAATTATAACTTTGAATAATTTTTACCTGATGTTGGCAATGATGTGTAAATGTGCTAACTTCACGACTGTCAAAGAAATTGCGCTAAGTCAGATGTAATTTTACTAGAGCTGGGCATTTTTGTTCTTTCCACGTGCGCTTCTTGTTCGTGAGCTTTATTTGTGCAAAATAAATATTATTTGTGCTTTATTTTAAACGAAAAAGGTAATAAATGAATTAAATGACTTAATTACGAAGAATTAAATAAAAACAAAACACTTTCTTAGCAGATTTTCATGGATTTGCGCGACAATAACAACGTTACAGCACAAGCATTCCAGGGCATCTATGACGCCTCTTATGGGATAGAATTTGACGATGGTGTGGTTGGTTTGGTTCCTTATGGTTTCAACAGCGACTCGGACAATTCATTTGATATGCCAGTGAGAAGTAAGAAGCGTAAGAAGAGAGCGCAGGTGGAGAACGATACATGGCTCGTTGCAAAAAATAAAAAAAAAGAGAATGTGGAAAAAACTATTGGGGAAGGAAAAAAGAAAGTGACGTGTGGAATTATAAAAAAATAAAAGTTGCACGAGCAATAAAGGCAAGATGTAACTGTGCTCAAGCATGTGATACTGCTACCATGAAATGTGGATTGGTGACTGATGCTGAACGACAGCAGATATTTAAAACGTTTTGGAAGATGGATTGGAAACAAAGAAAAGTTTACGTAAATACATTAGTGCACACAAGTAAACCATCAAATCCTCGGAATCGTACAAATCCTAATGCGTCAAGAAGAGTGCAAACTTTGAAATATCACTTGAAAGTGGATGGTAAAAATTTGCGCGTATGTAGGACTTTCTTTTTAAACACCTTGAGCATAGGTAGACGCTCAGTGCTTAGTTGGGTAAAGAAACCTGTGACTGCACATAATACTGTTATAAGAAAACTTCAAAACAACGTTTCAGAAGAACAAAAAAACATGAGTCTATTTTTTGATTCCCTGCCAGTAATGGAGTCTCATTACTGTCGCGCTGTCACGCAAAAAAAATATCTGTTACCGGAATGGCGTTCTAAGCAAATGCTTTATGATTTTTATTCAAACGATTGGTGCGCAACTCACAACGTCCGGCCACTTTCCTTACGTACGTTTTATTCAGTATTTGAGAACAGAAATCTTGGCTTGTTTGTACCAAAGAAGGACCAGTGCGAATATGTACACGTTATTCTGCCGGCACTACACCACTTGAAGAATATACTTGTCACCAAGAAAAAAAAGAAGAAGCAAGAATGGAGAAGAACAAAGACAGGTCTGACGAAAGCAATGTATTTACCGTAGATCTTCAAGCTGTACTCATGGCTCCGAAATCTCAAGTCAGCAGCTTATATTATAGAACGAAATTACAGGTTCACAATTTGGTTTTTTTTCAACGTAATAAACAAAAAAGGGTATTGCTTTCTCTGGAATGAGGCTGAAGGAGGTGTAAATGCTGAAGACTTTGCAAGCATATGGGTTTATTTTATTGAAACCAAAATCGTTCCAAGCCTTAATAACCGTGAAGACCCTATTAAGATCATATTTTATAGTGATGGATGTGGTTACCAAAACCCCAATTGTGTTATGAGTAACGCACTTCTCAATACTGCTATTAAGCACAAAATTGTGATAGAGCAGAAAATACTGGAGCCTGGGCATACGCAGATGGAGGCCGATAGCGTCCACTCTACCATAGAGCGTGCTATGAAGAATAAAAATATCGATGTTCCTGCCGAATATATCGGAATATGTAAAGCAGCAAGAAAAAAGCCTATGCCCTATGATGTAACTTATTTGACG
Organism: Campiglossa producta; assembly: GCA_964058755.1. Taxonomy (NCBI): domain Eukaryota; kingdom Metazoa; phylum Arthropoda; class Insecta; order Diptera; family Tephritidae; genus Campiglossa; species Campiglossa producta. The sequence continues at coordinate 91,910,213 of CAXKVI010000003.1, read as the reverse complement.
CATGATTTTTTTTTTTAAATTTAGCAATATTCAATACTGTAAAAGTATTCGTCCTGGACGTGCCAAAGGTGATGCCAAAGTCACAGACATTCGTGCATTAAAATATACACCAAATCGAGAAATTTTTTTTAAATTACGGTTCACTAATTTATGGAAAACTCTACCGCAGAGAATCGATGAAAAAGTAGTTGCTTTAAAGTGGTGCAATTTAGAACAACTGTACCAAAACAGAATACCAATTAAACTTAAGAAATAAGACGACCTACAATACCTGAAACTTACTTTGCCTAAGGACCATCATCAATTTTATGATGATTTGCCTTTCGAATAATATAATATTTACCTATTTTTTATATAACTTTTACTTGCAGCAGGAGTAAGACTGCAAAATAATTATTTGTGATAATTTTTATATAGTTTTATGGTTATTTTTATAAATAATTGACTAATAATTGAATAGCAGCAATGAAATAAGACTGCATATAATTTTTGATCAATGTTAAAAAATAAACAAGAACCTGTTTATTGTTGGAACTAAACTGGTTTATTTTTATTTATTAATACTGTGGGGAAATAACTTTAGTAAAATGTGCTAAGTCAGAAAAAAAAGAAAAAAAAAGAAATAGAAAAAGTGCTAACTCAATAAAAAGTTGACATGGGAAACATTTATGTTTTATTTTTGTTGTTTTTTGTCTTTTGCATTGAGCAGTCATGAAATCGAGGGTACTGCATTTACAGTTTAATAAAATAATGCTTTATTTAAAAGTTATTCGGTTTTTTGTCTTTCCTGAACAATTTGAAAAATATGACTTAGCACATTTTCACGTTAAGCTAACGATATGCCAATATGGATTGGTTAATAAGTCCATTTAGAGACAATGGATTTTTGACTTCAGCTCAGAGGCAGTTCAATTATCTACACTCTTCAACGAGGATTGTGGTGGAAAATGCATTTGGGCTATTGAAAACCAGATTTAGACGTTTGCTTCATTTCACAGAAAATACGGATCTGAACTTTATTGTTCAAATTATTATATGTGGATGTATTCTTCACAACATATGCTGTTTGGAACATGAGACATTGATTGAACATGAAGGGCCTGCTGATAACACGCACCCCCAAAACAAAGAAGCGTAATATTATTTTGCAAGACTTAATCAGCTCAAACCATATCAATTTGTCTTAGTAGTACCTATGTATGCATATATGCACATTCCTTAATATTTAAACTGCCTTGAAAATAAAAAGCTTATTTAGAGTTCACTTCATATAAATTCATTTGTTCTTATTTTGGAAAAGATAAAATATTGTAATTCAGGTAAGGGTAAAGCTATTCAAATATTTACCTACAAAAAAATAAAAAAATTCAATTTCAAAATTAGTTTACATATATACACATTTAAAGTATCACAAAAAATAGTATTTCAGTATTGCTCGAAAGAAAAATTTCAGGCTTTAATATTTCTTAAAACTAATATTGAAACTAAACAAATATTTACAGAGTATATACAAAAAGTATGGTACATAAATTTATGAAAATATCGCATATTTTAACAAAAAAAAAAAAAAAAAAAAACATCCATTGTCAAAAATTGTTTATATACACATTTAAAATACCACAAAAAATAGTACTTCAGCATTGTGCATTGTTCGAAACAAAAATTTCAAACTTTAATATTTCTTAAAATATTTACATAGTATATACAAAAGCATATTACATATAAAAATATCTCATATTTAAAAAAAAAGATCACATTGCAATAAAAAAATATAATCAGCCTTATTTAACTGGAGCACTTTCACTTTTTTGCATCTATAAAATCCTTCAGCATGGCCATTTTTTCTTCATGGACCTTATGATTCAACAGCTGCGCCTGCTCCATCTTTTCAATATTTTTGGCAGCATACTCCTCGAAAATTTGTATTTTATTCGCCGAAAGCGCTTTTTTGCACTTAATTTTCATCAGACTAATTTTTTCTTTTAGTGGAGGTCTGTAGGCCCTTGGTTTTTTGGTGGTCGATGGCAAGTTGGCAGCAGTACTTTCATTGTTGGACGAATTTTCATTGTTTGTTTCTTGTTGTTGCTTTTCCAACGGCTGTCCATACAAATTGATGGAGTGATTGTTTGAAATTGTGGGACTATCCCCAAAAATGTCATCCATCAAATCTGCAAATGGAACATTGCATTGCGTTGCGCCTGTCCTTTTGTTGTTGTCGGTACTCTGCTTATATGCCCTAGTCAAGTTTTTAAACTGTGAGCATCTCCACCGTCGTTTGTTGGCTCTAATATATGTATTTTATAGAATTTATCCGGTGCATTGATTTTTATACATACATTTTATTGAAGTTTTCCATTTCTATTTGCTTAATTGAGAAAATCACTTTAAAATATAGTTGCCAAATTTTTTATGTACACTGCGAGTTGTCAATTCTGACACTTCATGTGCCAGTGCTGCCAAGTTGACACCAAAAAACCAATTAAAAACAGCGTGAACCAGAGTTCTATGTGGATTGATCTGGCTTTCGTCGTTGTTGTTGCATTTACATGTAAAACTTTTTATCTATCTCTGGTTCATTACCAGAAGAAAGCGCCTTAAGTCTTTTATATGTACATCATCTCATATTAAAATCTTATGTTGGTATACATCATTTACAAACTGGAAATTACTATTTACTTTGTTTTTTTACTTAGGGCCACTTGCATAAAAGCCGATAACGCCTAATCGGTGATTAACTTGACAGCTAACCATACAAAATACGGCTTTTATGCAAGCGGCCCTTAAACTAAGTTTACAATTATAAAATAAATACCTAGATAAGCGTGTCCGCATACGGAGCGAATCGTCATAGACGCGTATTAGACGCTACATTCGATTTTTGTACGCTTTGTTGCTGAAGACGTATATTTGCATGAAGAGCTGCACACGAATCGGCAGCTGCATGAAAGTGGCAAAGCATGAAAGCTACATGCTGCTCAGCGTATGACAATGCTGATCGCCAGGCGTCGTACGCTTAGAAAAGAGGAAGAATAAGCATTTGTTTACATTTTCATTTCCGATTTTTGTGTGCCGTGGCTTTGCTTTCTTTTTTTTCAATTCAATTAATTGTTTATTTTTAAAGAAACAAATTTGCAGAATCGGAGAAAATATGTACTATGATTACTGTGAAAACGTGTTAATTAATTAATATTGCAATTTTGACAGTTCTTTGCCTTAGGCAGTCCGCTGACGAGGCGCATCGTCATAGACGCGTACTCGTCATTTCACTGAGCACGAATTTCCCTGCGTCTCAAGATCTGCACACGACGCTGCAGAAAAAAAAGCACACAACGAACTGTAAAAATTGTAATTTTAACTAATTAATACATTTTCCGCACATTATTACACATATTTCTTCCGATTGTACAAATTTTTTATTTTTTCTTTTAAAAGAAACAATTAATTTTGTTTGAAAAAAGAAAGCAAAGCCACAGCACACAAAAATCGAAAATGAAAAATGTAAACAAATGCTTCTTCTTCCTCTTTTCTAAGCGTACGACGCCTGGCGACCAGCATTGTGATACGCTGAGCAGCATGTAGCTTTCATGCTTTGCCACTTTCGTGCAGCTGCCGATTCGTGTGCAGCTCTTCATGCAAATATATGTGTTCAGCACCAAAGCGTATAAAAATTGAATGTAGCGTCTAATACGCGTATATGACGATTCGCTCCGTGTGCGGACACGCTAAGTAGAAGTAGAGTAGGAAAATATAATAGAATAAACCCAGTCCGGACTTTTGTAGCCAGTCTATCAAAAAATTAACTTTAAGCCAACTTTAACAGCTTGGTTTATATTATATTCATTCATTTCTTTGAATTTGTTTCCATTTTTCTAACCTGACTTTTAGTTAACCACAAAGTCATGCAGAAACCAACCAATTGATTTTTAATTGATGCAGGAGCAATCAATTCAGTAACAAAATGTATTACCTTTTATACATTTTTCTAGGCTGGCCTTTAAATAACCAAAAAGTAATGCAGAAACCAATTAGATTGTACTTTGATTTATTTTGATTGCCAGCTTTGAGAGCTTCTGATTGCGTTAGTTTTCAATATTTTTTCATAAAATAAAATTTGCTATCGGATTATGTCTTCAATTTTAATATAGCCGGAACAAAAACAAATTGAAGACTAGTATGTAACCCCCGATAATCGGGTGTGTTCGCTTATTACCCCTGCATTGCTTTTGTAGTCAAAGTAGCGCAAAATCATATGTACTTACATACATACATATTTACATTTTTTTTTTTCAATATTTGTCTATTTCGACTGAAATCCATGCGAGCATTGTATGTACATTAGAGTGGTTCAAAAAAATTTTTTTGGAAAATCTAAAACGCTACCCCGAAATATGGTTCCTTGTGACAAAAAAAGAGGCTGCTATTTTTTTGTTTTCTTTTTAAAGGTGCTTTAGAGGTCGCGCTACTCGTTTTTATAAAAAAAATGAGATGCTTGTAAATTTAATTTAATTTTAACATGTTTAAATGCACCGCCGTATTGAATCCACCATTTTGAATTTAAAAAAACCGATATCGGATTCGTAATCAGACAACGCATAAACCCCCGAGTACCAAGTTTCAATAAAATCCAATTAGTTTTCAAAAATATCAACGCCATATTGGACCCGGCATTTTGAATTTAAAAAAACTGTCATCGAATTCATAATCAGCGATGTCATAAACCTTCTAGATGCGAAATATATCCAAAAAACCAATGCGCAATGAGATCAGTGTAGGCGTTTTAGTTGCACCGTTTTCTATTTCGAAGCATATTTTCAGGAGTTAAACCCTTTCTACTCATCCAAGAAGGCTATTGAATTGCAGGAATATTCGCCAATGAAAACAGAATAACAACACACAAAAACCCAAATTTTTACTGCACTTAAACATGTTAAAATGAAATTAAATATGCAAGTATCTCATATTTTTTATAAAAACGAGTAGCGCGACCTCTAAACCATCTTAAAAAAAAAAAAAAAAAATAGCAGCCTCTTTTTGTCATAAGGAACAATAATTGGGGGTAGCCTTTTAGAATTTCCAAAAAGTCCATATTTGTTAACCACTCTAATGTACATATGTATGTATATACATTTACAAAGCATGTTAATAGTGCCATATAAAGAGCTTGGGTACAAACTTTAAACGCTAATTTCTCATGAACAAATTAACCTATTGGAATTGTTATAATTTTTTGCAAACATGCTCATGATAAGCTTTCATCTGATATACATTTCGTTTATATACGTATTGTAGTTTAGTCTAGCTAAGCGCCGTGTTTTAGAATAATAATATAGATAAAAGGCAACTATAGAGTGACTAAAAGTATAAATTATAACCATGGCACAAACTACAATTTGTTTAACAGATGCAATTCGTTAAGTTCTCACGGAAGATGCTGCAACTTCTCTACTACACCACGGTGGAACTTTATAAACACGGAAGCTTCATTCCCTGCATACTAAAAATTAAAATAAAACTTAAGTTTAATTTTGAGTTATTATACATATGTACATACATAGATATAGATATACTACACAGTAAAAAGAAAAGTCTAAATTTAATACCAATTTGGTGTTTATATATAACAACGCCGAAAAGTATTAAATTAATACCATTTTCCGTTTAATTGAAAGAAAGAGTATTATTTTGGTATTATTTTAAGACCATTTGGACTAATTTAATAGCCAAAATTGAGAGAGAGAGAGAGCGATTTTGTATTATTTTAAAACCATTAGTCCACATTTAATTTCCAAACTTTTTCAGGGTCTTAAAATAATACTATTTGGTATTAAATTTAAAAAAAGTAGTCTTTAATTTTTTACAGTGTAGCCAGTTCGTTACATATTTCCACGTTTCTTGTTAACAAAATGTCTGAATTATGTATGTACATAGATATTATATTTGTGAATTGCATAATATTAATTTTCACGTACTTATTTAAAATAAATGTGGAAAAGTGCACATAAAAGTTGGTAATACTTTTTTAAATTTAATTGACGTTGCAACAAGTCTGTCAAAAGCTGTCGAAAGAGGTGCTAACCTAAGCTAACCCAGAGTAGGCCTGGCAGAAATCCTTGGGCTGAACCCTCCCAGAGGGTGCCGGCTGGTGATAGACACTACAGAAACCCCTATGCAGGGGAGTGCTAGCTAAGTTCAGAAATCAGTGCCATTGGTGCCTTAGCTCTTTAATAGCTCTGGCCTATGGAAATGGTTCTTGAAGGTGGCCTCAAGGTGGGAACCGGGCCACACCCAGATGAAATGGTGGCTGGTGGCCCCCCCTAATCCAGGGTGTTATGCGATTCCGTGCCCATTGGATGGTTTGCAGTCAGGGGTATCCGACTGTATTCTTACGGAACCTCCCGGATATCGGTCTACCTCCGGGTAGTGGACCGTTTCATAACCCCCTTTCACATACTTAAAGGCTGCCGAACGGTCTCATCTCAGTAGGCAGCCTAGGAACCAATTATTAGATTTCTCCATGTACAAAAACCAAGCTTCGGAGCCCTGCACGGGTAAAGATGCTGCCTCTGGCACAGGCGTTAAAAAGGCCAATAATTATAAACACCTACCACAAACGGGAAGGCCGATCAGGCCTCAAACCACTTTTCGGCCACCTGCGCAAGCTAGCAGCAGTAGGACCAAACCCCCTGAGGGCAAGTCCGAACCTGTAGCAGCCGGCAAAGCTAGCCCCACTGAGGGAAAGCAACTCCCGGGCATAGGCCCATAACCTCTGCCCCTCCCCCACCTGCCCTAACAAAACCGTTCAACGAGGGGTGTAAAAGTAGGTCGCCTCCCAGTTGGTGCACCCTGGGTAACGCTAAATGACCTACATAGCCTACACGGCTAGTTTCTTGTATTGCCGGTTCTACGAGAACGGTACCAGTACTTGTGCTGTACCCATCGTGCCGAAACGACCCGGGCCGTTTTCTTATATCGACCCGACCAAGAGCAATACACTCGGGGTGACCCTGTCTGACATTTAGGCAGGGCTACACCTCGCTACAACAACAACAACAACGAGGTTGCCAAGGGCAACATCACGATGGCGGTTTTGAACCGCGGCCATCCGGATAGAAAAATTACCCAGGACAATTGGAAGTATGTCCTGAACGGCCTTCTCAGGCAGTTCACGGACATAATGGACAAGAACCCGGGTGCTGCTCCCATAATCCGCGATGCCGGCTGGTATCAGGGCAGGATTAAATTAGTTTTCTGCGCAGACGAGCGCTCTTGCCGTCTGTACACACTCGCCATAGTTTCGGTGGGGGAGGTGTGGCCCGGGGCTAAGCTGGATGCGGTCAGTTTGGAAGAAATTCCTAACAGACCAAGAGCTTGGGCCTGGGTCCCAGACGAGCTGGCGGAGCCTGGCGACCCGGGACTACCTTCAAGCGATTGGAGGGTAGTCCGCGTGGGCGAGACAAGGGAGAAAGCAACGCTATGTCGGTTTCGTCATTAGCGAGGCGTCTCTCCCTTGGCTTGCTAAATGTGATGGAGTGTTAAGCTACGGTTTCTACTCCATCACGTTGAAAGTCAAGCGGGATGGTACCCAGAGAGAGGAGCCGGAGGAGATGGAGACGAAGCCCGAGCTTCAGAGTGATGTGATGGCAGGGAACACCTTGAGTGCACCTGTTCCGCTTGACTCTGAGGCAGCAGCAACCTCCATCGAGTCGGCTCCGATGAATTTAGAGGAGGTGGGCAGCGCCTCGAGTGTACCCACCTCCACCGCAGCAATTCTCACTCAGGAGGTGGGCAGCGCCTTGAGTGTACCCACCTCACCGCAGCAAATCTCACGACCCCATGCAACACCTCGAGTGTACATGAGGTCGATATCGAACTGGCACGTAGTGCTCCAGTGTCCGAGAGTGATACACTCTCGGTATCTGAGCTGGCGGGGCAGTTCTCTACCAGCATGGACGAACACCTCCTCCTGGAATCCGACCAGTCAGAAGTTGGTTTCGACGATACAATCGTTGAGGTGGCATCGGGCGGGACGGAGCAGGGGGAGATGGACGTCGATGCTGAGTTTTAAGAACGGTCCTAATAGTCCGGGTACTGCAAATTAACCTGCATCACTCTAAGGCAGCCTCCGCTGCCCTAATCTTACGCCTCTGCAAAAAATCGGAGGCGGTCGTTCTAGTCCAAGAGCCATGGGTCGTCGGTACCAGGGTCTGTGGGCTGAATACCGATGAGTACCAGCTGGCGACGCCACCTGCAAAAGGTAGACTCAGATCATGTATTCTTATCAGAAAAACTCTTTCTTATTTTCTACTATCTCCTTTCAGCGATGATGACTTCACCTGTATCAGCTTCGAGCTGCAGGACTATACCCTCTGGCTGATCTCCGCATACTTTGCGCACGATCGCCCCATCTCTGCACAGGATAGGCTCAGCAAGGCGGTAAAGGAGCCCCAACTCAAGAGGCTTCCGATACTCATTGGAGCCGACGCCAACGCGCACCACCTCGCATGGGGCTCAACCGACACAAATACAAGGGGTGAGTCTCTTTTTGATTTTATCATAAATAACAAACTCTGTATCTGCAACTCTGGGGACAAGCCAACTTTTGTCACCTCGAATAGGAGGGAAGTTCAAGACATTACTCTGGTTTCAGGACCTTTCTCTGACTTAGTTAAGGAATGGAAAGTTTCCGATGATAACTCCTACTCTGACCATATGTACGTAACTTTTAATCTGCTTTTGCGACCTCCGCCTATGGCGGTTTACAGGAACAGGAGACGTACGGACTGGGACCTTTACAAAGTGGTCCTGTCCTCTACCCTCCAAGAAAACGCTTCTCACGGTAGGTCTTGCCTACCGATAAGATCTGATGAAGCGCCTCAGACATAACGTTTGCTTCTCTCGGTGACCTAGACTCACCGACTAAGATAGACGAAGCAGTTGATCTTGTCACAAATTCTTGTAACGCCGCCTTCATAGCAGCCTGCCCGGAGATTAAAAAAGGGGTAGAAAGAAACCGTGCTGGTGGACCCCTGAAATCTCCGAGCAAAGGAAGCAGAAAGCTCTTTAATCAGGCAAAACAGACAGGGATCTGGTCCCCCTATAGGGACGCCTTAAAATTAAGAAGTTAACCAGGAGAGCCAAAAGGGAATCCTGGAAAAACTTCACAAGCAATATTGAGGAAGTCTCGGAGGCAAATCGCCTACGTAAGGTCCTCTCCGAAAACCCTACTCCTCTCAGCTGACTTGAATTTTGTGAAGTGAGCCACTTTTTTTTTAAGTTGTACTATCTTTCTGAAACTTTTTTGTATGGTTCACAACAACAAGAAAAAAATACGTTTGGGCCAGTTTTTCGAAGTTCGAATTATTTTCAAAGTTATAGCTATCAACACTTTTCGAAATTCCTCACTTTTTGATGAATTTCTCACGATTGGTTAAACCGATTTTGCTAATTTTTTAAATATATATAAAAGATGGTATCTTCTTCCAAACGGCGATTAAAATTTTTTTGCAAACATTTTTCGCAATTTTTAACATCTCCATCGTGGGCAGATGGCGCTTTTGTATGATGTTGTTGGGCATTCCATTAGTAACTATTAGCAAAAAAAAAATTTTTTTGGCACTTTAAGGGAGCGGGAGTTATTTACATTTTTTTACAGACTAGTTAATTTTTCATGAATTTTTTTTCTCTACGTACTGTGCACTATGAAGGTAAAAAATATAAATAACTTCCGCTCCCTTAAAGTGCCAAAAAAATTTTTTTTTGCTAATAGTTACTAATGAAATGCCCAACAACATCATACAAAAGCGCAATCTGACCACGATGGAGAAGTTGAAAATTGCGAAAAATGTTTGCAAAAAAAATTTTTTCCAAAAATTTGAATCGTTGTTTGGTAGAATATGCCATCTTTGATATATATTTAAAAAATTAGCAAAATCGGTTTGCCCAATCATGAGAAAATCATCAAAAAGTGAGGAATTTCGAAAAATGTTGAAAGCTATAACTTTGAAAATAATTCGAATTCTTCTTCCCACTGACCTGTATGGGAAATTTACTGCCAGTTGCAACGCAGCTAGGCTCAACGCACTAGAACCCTGGAGGGACTGCAGGTTTGGGCATACCGAATTCCTAAAGCAACTCCCCAACTCTTACTTAAAGCTGGACCACGCAATACCACTGCCTTGCTGGGATAACAAGTTCGAAACGTGGATCCCAGAGAGGAGCGAGTGGAAAAATTGCGTGGAACCGGGAAGTCAAGAAATCTCCGTTTTCACGGACGGCTCTAAACTAAAAAACAAAGTTGGCAGTGGAATCTTCTCAAGTAAGCTCGACATTAATATGAGCTTACGCCTTCCAGACCAGTGCAGTGTCTTTCAGGCTGAGCTTATAGCTATCTGGGAAGCTGCTCGCTATCTGACTAACCTGCCAGTGACTAACTCTATCTCCATCTTTTCCGACAGCCAAGCTGCCATAAAATCCCTGCAAAGTAGTAAGACGTCATCACTAGTGGCGATTAAGTGCAGGGAAGCTCTAAATAAGCTAGCCGATAAGTGCAGCCTGAGTATAATATGGGTCCCAGGCCATAGTTTTGTATCGGGTAACTGCGCTGCCGATGAGCTTACAAGGAAGGGCACCTGTCTACATACAATCACCTCCGGCAGCTGGGTGAGCCCCCCTCTAAATACATGCAAGCACTGGCTGCGTTCCCGGTTCATAGAACAAGCCGACGCAAGATGGGCCATGGAGCCGACTTGCAGAACATCCAGGTAAATTTGGCCCAAACTTAACGAAAAAAGGTCGCAATCGGTAATTCATCTGAATCGCCTATTCATTAGCCCATTAGTGGGCCTTCTTTCAGGACACTGTCTTATGGGAACCCATGGCGCTCTCATGGGCCAGTATACAAATGACTTCTGCCGCAGCTGCAGGGACGAGGAGGAGATAGAAAGTGTAGAACACTATCTATGCCACTGTCCCGCTCTGTCGAAAACCAGGTACCGATGTCTCCGCAAACACTCCTTTGGATGCCTCGCAGAGATAGAATCTGCAAATATAGATGATATTCTGCGCTACATCAGACAAACGCGCTGGTTTAGCTTCATGGGTGTATGAACTCCGGCCCTTCATGGGGGATCCGTCTGTCTGTCATCTCCATATAGAGTTGCAACGTATACGTTGTACTTTGTATGGGGTGACGGGCGGACGGATCCTTTCAAGGTTTTTATGTGTTTTGGGGCCTCCTGTCTCGACCCGTCCCAGCGGAGCGGTCGTATCTCGGAAGGTTTCTTACAAAACTTTTTGGGGGATGCGACCGTTCAGCTGGGTTAGGTCGATCTACAGAAAGGGAAATCAGGGCTCTTTTCGTGGTATCACAACGGACCAAACTAAGGCCCATGTGAGCCTCCGCCTGGACTGCGGAGGCAGCCACTTTAACATAACATAACATAACATAACCCAGAGTAGTGTGCTTTAAGTCCTGTCGAAGAAGTGAACTAAAAACCATTTCAAATAAGTCACCTAATTAACTTTAATCTGTCTTGAAGAGATAGGCTTGTAGCTAGCTGAAAGTATTGCAGAAGTAAGCACTACTGACTACTTCCTAGGCCATCGCCATGTAAAAATAGCCAGTCTGTCCCATACAAAGTAGTTAGCTTTTCAAAGAGAATTGGGTGCTAGATAGTCAACTTAAAATGGATTTTTCGTTAGCCGAGTTCCCGACTGGGAAGATACAGAAGTCAGTAAGAGTATTTGTAATCAATATATGGAAGAGATATCCACACTGCTGAAGAAATTTAGTAAAACACTTTTGAAGTTTCCCTTATTTAGCCCGACTTTAAGTGACTCGGGAATAGAGTTCCAAAGTCTAACAGCGCTAATGAAAAACAGGAAGTCAGATACCCGTTTTTAGGAACAATCAATTTGTTTTTTCTTTGCGACCTGGTTAGCTGAAGTTTGTCGTACAAATACTTGGGAACTTTCCATTCTAACAATTTGTAAATAAACATGCAGTTTCTCGCAGCCAAGTAGTTCACAATATGACATCCTAGAATTTTATCACTCCAGGGTGATATATGATCATATCGACCAATGCCATACACGTACCGAGATACGTTATTAAAAGCTACATTAATTTTATTAGCATAGCATGCGTCAATTTTACTGTAAACTAACTCAGAAAAAGTAAAGTGAGGTAAAATTAGCTGCATCGCGAGTTTCCGACGTGTTTCCTGTGGAGTGAACGCAGATGACACTGGCAATACCATATACAGTACTGACCACTTTATTAATTTGATTACAACAAGTTAGCTTGTTGTTCAGCATCAGTGTGGCCAATTTAGCCATTTTCCGGCTAGATCTAGCCGTTTTTTTGTCATTTAGCCGGAAAAATTTGAATCTAGCCGCTAGCCGTTTTTTAGCCGTTTTCTTATTTTTTTTGTAGCCGTTTTTGCCGTTTTAGGCTTGTTTGCCAATGTAGTAAACATTGTTTTTTTTAAATAAACTTAGTTCAACACATCTAACATTTATGATAGCTCAGAGCAAGATATAGAAAATTCTGATATAGAAATATTGTAAAATATATATACCTACATTTTTCTCACATTATTATTATTTTTTTTTCATTTTATGTCATTTTTTCATTATATGTTATTTTAAATATACATATTCGTTACCCGTTGCCCTATTTTATTGCGACTTTTCATTAAGTCAATTATTTTTAAAGCAGTGAGCTCTGCTTAAAATTTCGCTCGTTGTACCTTTTATATAAGTCACATCTATGTAATAGATATAGCCGGGCGCGTATCCAGAAAATATTTTCGGGGTGGATCCAATTTTTTTTTCATAATAAGCATTTTGACTGGAAAATGGAAAAAGACTTAGCTAAAGTTTAATTTTGTTACTAGTGTAGACGCGAATCAAATTTATCAAAGCATAGAGAAAAACAACAAAAAATAAATAAATGGTCTTTTGAAAGACTAGACCAAGATCCCAGGGCCGCCAGACATCACATATTTTCTGATGGATGAAACCAACTGTTGGATAGTCCTCCCCGAATCTAGAACGAATGTGAAAATCTCAAAGCCGTACCTAGGTCTTGGGCCTAGATATCGGGGATCAAAGCTGCAAAAAAATGACCCTAACTTCACTTATTTTCTGATGGATGATTTTCACATATTTGTCGTAGATTACCACCCCGCGTCAGTATCAAGTGTTGTTAGACCCGTACCATCTATGCTCCAGCCAGACACCTTAAGTTCGCGGATTTTCCTATGAAAATAAATTCCGTTTTAACAATTTAACATATTTGGCCAACTTTGGCTGCTTTTAACTACCCAATTTTTTCTCATTTTTTGTAGAACACTACCTGCAAGTATTATCGAGCATTTTTGGACATCGTCCCACGGCAAAAACTTCAGCCAGACACCTCAAAACTCGGGAATTTTCATAATTCTTACTGCGCTTTCACAGGTTTGAGCGGATTGGTCACACTTTGGCAGCTTTTAAATAGCGGATCTTTACACATATGTCACAGAACACTACCCTAAGTTAAAATCAGCCATTTCCAGGCATCATACCGTGACAAAAACATGCCACACACCTCAAAGTTCGGGAACTTTTCTTTTCCAATTACTTTGCTTTCTCTTGTTCAATCAAGTTTGTCCAACTTTTAATGCTTTTAAATCACGGATCTTTACACATGTGTTGTAGGACACTACTCTCAAGTAATATCAAGTATTCTTAGACTTCGTCGCATGGCAAAAACTTCAGCCAGACACTTCAAAACTCGGGAATTTTTGTAATTCTTACATCGATTTCACTTGTTTAAGCGAGTTTGTTCAACTTTGGCTACACAGAGCCAAAAAGTTCACCTATAATCAAAGAGATCGACGTCTAAAAAAGCTTTTTGGCCGGGGAGAGCGAGTGGGGACAAATTTGAAGAAATTTGTGCTAGGAAATCTTCTAGATTTTAGCTTGAATTTTTTCTAAAATTTATTGAAAAGGAAATCGGCTAAAAACAAGGATAACTTCTTATTTATGAATTTTTTATGTACTTTTGTCAAAAGTTAGAAGAAATCTGCTTGTTTTTATGAGAAAACCTGTTTAAAGTAAATTAATGAGAACATCCTCTTATTTTCACTAGATTCATATTGAATTTATTGAAAAGGAAAACTATATATTTTTAAAAGATCCCTTATTAATTCAAATTCAGGTATGCCTTCTTCAAATGTGTAATTCGACGCTACCAAGCAAAAGCACACGATAGCATCATGGTAGAGATCTCCGTTCAGCAGTTAATAGTTCTTAGTTCGATTCGCGGTGAAGGCAATAAGGCAAGTGGACATGTGGTGAGGCAAGTGGACATGTGAGTTGGCAAGTTAAGTATACGATGGCATGGTAGTGTAGATTAGACTAGACTGACTAGACATCTGGGTTGAGCGTTCATTTTTTTTTTTTTAATTTGAAATATTAAAAAGAAAATCTTCTTAATATCAGAGCTGTAAAAGAATTAAATCTTTTGCTGTTCGAAATCATAGTTTTTCTTCATTCAGTATTTGAAATTCTTTTCATCGTTGAAAAATTTACCTTCAATTTACGCATTCAGCAATTCTTTACAGAAATCATGATTTATAAATCCACCAAGTGTCAATTCAACAAGAATTCAAAATAGAATTACGAAGAAAAGCTCTTTAATTCAGAATGGCCATTCAGTTGATTTGATTCTTTTAGAGAGTTAATTCAGCGCATTCAGTACGGATCAGTTACTGAAAAAATGCTAATTTACTCCCTAAAACAGTACTAAAAGTTTTCAAGTTCCTTTCACGTTAGAAGAATTTGAAAAAAAATTTACATTAAATATTATTGTAATCTAATACATAAAATGAGTGGAAAAAGCTTATCCGCGTGTAAGAAATATGAGAATTTGCGAAAATTCAAGTTAAAATATAAAAAAGTATGATTTTGAAAGGTATAACATGCCTGGTCTTCACATAATCTGCCTTATTAGTGTTGCTGATGTGTTAGTTATGAAGCTTTTCGGGCATATTTTATTAACCCTCTGAACACATTATTGAATTTAATTAAATAAGCTTTTGTCACATAAATAAAAAATAAATATGTATGTGTAATTATTTTATTATCATAACCTCTAACGAGATTTATAGCCGAGCTTCTCTTTCCAACTTGTGGTGTGTTGCTTTTGAGTGTTCCTACAAGTTGGCGGGACCTACAGTTTTTTGCCGACTCCGAACGGCACTTGCAAAGCAAATGAATTTTTTGCTGGCATATTTAGTTTTGGAAAATTTGGCAGTGTCAAGTTTAAATTTAACAACTTCGAAAGCGCTTCAGTATTTTTAAAGATCTTCAACGCACAGCGAATATTGCCGAATTCGCCCTGCTATTACCATATTTGAATTTGCATTGCTCTCATATCTACTAGTTGTACAGGCAATACACAATATTACGTTCAGCTGAAACTCATGCCTTTTATGAATATAAAAAAATTCGGAGCTCTTTCATGGTTTTATTAGCATATACATACGTCAGTTTTGAAAAATGAAAAAAAATCAAATCTTTTTTTTTGGATTTATACTTTGAAATATAGAAATTCTTTCCAAATATGAGTATTTTATTTAGATTTTTTAGTCAACAATAGGTAGGGAGGTAGAAGTGGCTGCCGCAAAGGCACACCTAGGCCAGTAATAAAAGGCCCGTTGTGATACCACCAAACACTAGGAAAGTCAGTCCCGGGGCCCGGCCATATGGAAAATCCCAGTGCTGTCGGGACTCTCCATATAGCCGAAACCCGGGACTGACACTCCTAACCGACACCGCTACCCCTCCTCGAACCATTTTGATAACTTGATGAAGGCCATCAAGTCCTTTATGTCTAGCTCCGCGACCTGGCTTAAGCTAACCAGGAAGGGAACTCCCAGAGAGCGCCTTCTCGCTCCGCTTAAAGCGGGCTACTCACCTGCCAAGAAATGTCAAACTCCATATCAAAAAACGCTCAAGAAATGGTCAAGAACTGTTTTCACGCGTCAAAGTTTCTTGAGCCAATACTCAGCTCACAAGAAAAAATACTACAATTTTTGATGGTTGGCAACGCCGGTTTACCTCAAGAAATAAATTTGCTCGTATATATTTCTTGAGGTAAACGTGCAGATTCACGGCAAATATGAGTATATACTTCGCTACACATGTTTTATACATTTTTATGATAGCAATTTGCAATAAAATGGAAAATGCCGTAAACGTCAAAATTTCTTGACCAGGCATAAGAAATATATGCTCGTTTTTTTCTTGAGGCATTTCTTGGCAGGTGGGTAGCGCGCTTACGGCCGGGCAGTTGCAGATGAGGTGCTCCACCGTTTCCTCTTCCTCATCCTCTTTGCAACTCCTGCAGCATCGTCGGTAGGGAACGCCTAGCCTTGCTGCGTGCCTACCAATAAGGCAGTGCCCGGTTAAAACACCTATTAATATGGAGATTTCCTTCCTTTTTAGGGCGTATATGTGTCTAGATCTTTTAAGATCGCGTTTTGGCCAGGTTTGCTTGGATATCCGGCACCCTGGGGCTTGTAGCCATCTTTCGTTGGCTTCGCGGAGTGTATGCTCCTTCAGCATTAGCTTACACGTGGCAAACGGCATACCTATGCGCTCTTTATCTTGAAGAATCTGCTTGGTCGTGCCCTGCCTGGCAAGTTCGTCTGCCCTACAGTTTCCCTCAATGTCCCTGTGTCCCGGGACCCATGTGAGGTTCACGCGGTTCTGTTGGGCCATCTCTTGAAGAGATCGACGACAGCTGAGCGTCAGTTCAGAGTTGAACGAGTAAGAGCCAAGGGATTTGATGGCCGCTTGGCTGTCGCTGAAAATACAGATATCCTGTCCGATGGTGCGTTCACCTATCCAAGTCACGGCGTCGATGATTGCAGAAACTTCAGCCTGGAAGACGCTGCAGTGATCAGGTAGTCTAAAGGAGAGTTCTATGTCCAAATCCCTTGAGTAAACCCCTCCTCCGACTCTGCCGTCTAACTTCGAGCCGTCGGTGTATATAAAAGTGCCGCCATTAGTAGCGGGACACCGATCTATGTTCTCCCAGTCTTCCCTGCTGGGAATGTTTTTTCTAAAACAACAATCTCCGACTGTTGTGGTCGCACACCGATCTGTGCTCAGAGGGAGAAAGCTGTAAGATCTTAGAATACAGGAGTGTCCAATAGTGCTTGCGCCCCAGACGGACGTTTCCCTTAGACGCACAGCCGATGCTGCTGCTGCCCGGTACCCTTCCAGATCGAGTGGCAAAAAGCCAAGAATGGCCTGGAGAGCTTCATTGGGCGTTGTTCTTAACGCCCCGCTTATACAGATCATGCTCGATCTGTGGACTTTCCCTAACAGATTTAGGTTTGTTGCCTTTCTTAGCGCAGGCCACCATACCACGACTCCATACAGCATAATTGGCTGGATTATCGCAGTGTAGATCCATCTGCAAATTTTGGGGCTGAGCCCCCACTTTTTGCCAATGGCTCTTTTACACGTGTAAAGTGCAATGCACGCTTTCCTCTGGCGCTGGATGACATTTTCCTTCCAGTTAAGCTTTCTATCAAGAACTGTGCCTAGGAATTTGGCTTTGTCAGCTAAGTTCAGGCGCACGCCATCTAGTTCTGGTAGGTTCAACGGTGGTATCTTGTACCGCCTGGTATAAAGGACAAGCTCCACCTTTCCCGGGTTGATGCTAAGTCCGCAGCGAGAGGACCATGAAGAAACTTCTCGCAGTGCTACTTGCATCAAGTCACACAGGGTTTGTGGGAATTTGCCCCTATATGCAATAGCTAAATCGTCTGCATATGCCACTATCTTCCCGCCCCCCCCACCTTGTGTCTCGTAGCAGCGAGTTTACGGTGAGGTTCCATAGGAGCGGGGAGAGAACACCACCCTGAGGCGTTCCTCTTGTGACATAGCGTGAAAGATCAACTGTTCCCAGTGAAGAAACTATTTTCCTTCCCTTTAGTAGTTGATCAATTAGTCCAATAAGAGACCTATTTATGCCCAGGTTTGTTAAAGCAGTGTTAATAGCCTCCGGCTTTATATTGTTGAAAGCCCCTTCGATGTCCAGAAAGGCCACGAGACAGTACTCCTTTTCGTGCAATGATTTTTCAACAATATAGACTAGGCTGTGGAGCGCAGTTTCCGTTGATTTACCTTTGGTGTATGCATGTTGATAGCTAGAAATAAGGTTGCTATCAATAGTAGAGGAGAGATAATCGCTAATTATCCTCTCGAAGGTTTTAAGTGCAAAAGACGAGAGACTGATCGGTCTGTAGTCTTTAGGCTCATAGTGTGAGGCCTTCCCAGCCTTTGGAATAAAGACTACCGTGGCGCTTCTCCAGGAGCACGGAATGTAATTAAGAGCCAGGCAGGCTGAATAGAGTGGAGGAGTAGAGTGGAGGAGTGTAATGGAGTGTGGTTGCTAAGTGACCTTGCTCAATCCCGACTCTTGCGTCCTCGTTCGTGCACTCTGGGCAACGGGAGCTACCTAGGCTCGCGGCAGAAAGAGAGGGAGCCCCGGTGGGGCCACTCTGACATACTTGGTTTAAGGGCTCACCGAGGTTTTTGCGCAGCGTCTGTTCACCATGAGGTGCGGCTGCAAGCGGGCGTCTGTCTTGAAGCAAGCGGCTCGCTATATAAATGTGTAAATATTTTCCAAAAACCCCGAAACGGGTTGTGCGCTGGGTTTGGGACCCGCCACGTAAAAAATTTAGTCCAATGAAAAATAAATTAAAGCCTCGGATGAGAACCCCCTTTAATGTTGACGACCCGGCAAAACGAATAAGGCATAATGATTTGGATATTAGGGCATGTACCGGGAATGTCCGGACCCTTTCAAGGGACGGTACCGCTGCCCGACTGGTTGATGTCCTCGTTAACGCAAAGGCTGACATCACCGCCCTGCAGGAAATGCGATGGACGGGACAAGGAAAGACGACCATCGGACCTTGTGACGTATACTACAGTGGCCAGACACGCGGCAAAGCGCGTGGTGTAGGATTCGTGGTGGGAAAGAGACTTCGCCGCCAAGTACTAGCGTTCACCCCCGTGGACGAGCGTCTCGCTGCGATCCGCATCAAAGCGAATTTTTTCAACATAACATTTATCTGCGCCTATGCGCCGACTGAGGAGACGGACGACGCAGAGAAGGACTCCTTCTACGATAAACTTGAACAGACTTATGATCGCTGCCCCCAACATGATATCAAAATCGTGCTCGGCGACTTTAATGCGAAGGTGGGCAAGGAAGGAGTCTTTGGTCCAACAGTTGGAAAATTTAGTCTCCATGATATAACATCCCCCAACGGCACTAGGTTGATTGATTTCGCTGCTGCTCGCAATATGGTCATCAGTAGTACCAGGTTCCAGCATAAACGAATACACCAAGCCACATGGCTGTCTCCTGATCAAAGAACAAGAAACCAGATTGATCATGTCATGATCGACGGCAGACATAGCTCCACCGTTCTGGACGTGCGTACCCTTCGTGGTCCCAATATCGACTCGGACCATTATCTTGTTGCAGCCAAGATACGCACACGCCTCTGTGTAGCAAAGAAAGTGCGCACAGTAACGGAAGGAAAGTTTGACGTCGAGAAGCTGCGCACGACACAGACAGCTGACAATTTCTCCACTCGACTCTCACACCTGCTATCGGAGAGCAATCCTCGACCTAACGATGCAACCGAGCAATGGAAGCATATCTCTCACTCATTACGTACCGCCGCTGAGGCCACTATAGGGTTCCAGCGAGCCCGCAAAAACAACTGGTACGATGAGGAATGCAGCACTGCCTCGGACAAAAAGGACGCTGCCTACAGGGAGACGTTGCGAACGGGCGCAACCCGCAGTGTATGGCAACGCTATCGTGAGGCAAAGAAGGAAGAGAGACGCCTTTTCAGAAAAAAGAAACGTGAGGCCGAAAGGCGTGAGTGTGAGGAGCTTGAGATGCTGGCTGACAGGAATGATGCCCGAAAATTCTATGAAAAGATCCGGCGGATGACGGAAGGTTTTAAGACCGGGGCAAGTTCCTGTAAGGACAATAATGGCGACCTGGTAACCGACGTACAGAGTGTACTTAAATTATGGAGGGAGCACTTCTCCTCACTGCTAAATTGCGAGGGAGACGTCGAACCCGATACCCCAATCCCTGACGATGGAAAAGTCGTCCCACCACCTGACTATGATGAAGTGAGGATAGCTATATCCCGGCTGAAAAACAACAAAGCGCCTGGAAAAGACGGACTGCCCGCCGAGCTGTTCAAACACGGAGGCGAAGAGCTGGTAAAAAGCATGCATCAGCTCTTATGCAGAATATGGTCAGACGAGTGCATGCCTCCAGATTGGAATTTAAGTGTGCTCTGCCCAATCCACAAGAAAGGCGATCCCGCTAACCGCACCAACTACCGCGGAATCAGCCTTCTTAATATCGCGTATAAGGTTCTTTCTAGCGTATTGTGTGAAAGACTGAAGCCCATCGTAGACAAGCTGATTGGACCTTATCAGTGTGGCTTTAGACCTGGTAAGTCTACCATCGACCAGATTTTCACGATACGCCAAATCCTGGAGAAGACCCATGATAAAAGAATCGACACACACCATCTCTTTGTCGATTTCAAAGCCGCTTTTGACAGCGCAAAAAGGAGTTGCCTGTATGCCGCCATGTCTGAATTTGACTTCCCTGCAAAGCTTATACGGCTTTGCCAAATGACGTTGAGCAATACTAACAGCTCCGTCAGAGTCGGGAAGGACCTCTCTGAGCCATTTGAAACCAAACGAGGCTTCAGACAGGGCGACTCCCTTTCGTGCGATTTCTTCAACCTGATGCTGGAGAAGATAATTCGAGCAGCAGAGCTAAACCGCAATGGTACAATCTTTTACAAGAGCGTGCAATTGCTGGCGTATGCCGATGATATTGATATCATTGGCCTTAACAACCGCGCCGTAAGCGCTGCCTTCTCTGGACTGGATAAAGAAGCGAAAAAAGTGGGTCTTGCGGTCAACGAGGACAAGACGAAGTATTTGCTGTCATCAAAGAAAGAATCGGCGCACCTGCGCCTTGGCAGCCACGTCACTGTTGATAGTTACAAATTTGAAACTGTGAGGGACTTCGTCTATTTGGGAACCAGCATTAACACCGAAAATAATATCAGTCTAGAAATCCAACGGAGAATCACTCTTGCGAACAAGTGCTACTTTGGACTGAGTAGGCAATTGAGAAGTAAAGTCCTCTCTCGAAGAACAAAGATCGCGCTCTATAAGTCTCTCATCATACCTGTCCTGATGTATGGCTCAGACTCATGGACAATGTCAAGAGAAGATGAGATGGCCCTTGGAGTATTTGAGAGAAAAGTTCTCCGGAAGATTTATGGTCCTTCCCGTGATGCCGACGGCGAGTATCGAAGGAGATTTAACGATGAGCTGTACGAGCTTTACGCAGATCTGACCATAGTCCAGCGAATTAAAGCCCAAAGGCTCCGCTGGCTGGGTCACGTCATGCGAATGGACAAAGAAGCTCCAGCCCAGAAGGTTTTCCAATCGTCACCCGAATTCGGCAGCAGAGGAAGGGGGAGGCCTCGACTGAGATGGAAACAACAGGTGGAGGATGACTTGAACTCCCTTGGGGTTTCCAATTGGCGTCAGTTATCGCTAAAAAGGAATGACTGGCGTGCTTTGATAGGCGACGGCCAAAATCGCTTAGGCGGTTAAGCGCCAATAAATGATGATGAGGCTGAATAGAGAACTACCAGCCATTTAGCTGATATTTCCATCGTGTTTATGAGTTGTGCGGGGAAAATCCCGTCTGGCCCAGCTGCCTTGAACGGCTCAAAGCTTTTGATTGCCCACCTTACCCTTTCCTCCGTAATGGGTATGTTTACCGCCAGGTTTGTTGCAGATGCTACAGGTGCATCATACAAGTTCCCCGGAAAGTGTGTGTTCAGGAGCAGCGCCAGGGTTTTCCCTTCCGTGCTGGTCCAAGATCCGTCAGGCTTCCGTAAATAGCTAATGGCTGTTTGAGTTTTTGATAGCACTCGTCTAAGTCTCGCTGTATCATCGACTTTTTCGACCCCGGTGCAGAAATTTCTCCACGAATTTCTCTTCGCTTGCCTTAGAGCCTTTTTATAGGCCCTCAGTTTAGCTTTATATTCGAGCCATTCAGGCTCCGTACCGATGCTCTTGGCCTTGTTAAATTGCTTCCTGCATGATATACGGAACGAATCCAGGTCGTAAGACCACCAGTGGGGTCTATGTTTGCCGCGTGGTTTTGGTACTGGACAAGCCTGCTCTAGGGCATTTGAGAGCGCCGTTGTAAAGGTCGTTACCAGATCATCCAGTTCTCCCACTGATGAGGGGGCTTGTGGAGGTAATACTGGTAGGCCCTTAGCTAATATTTGGTTATGTAGCTGCCAGTTAGTGTTGCGTGGATTTCGTTTCATAACTGGCTGCTCAACAATAAAGTCTAACACAATTTCTATGTACCGATGGTCAGAAAATGAATGCTCATCAAGAACACGCCATTTTCTGACCCACTCATAAGCGCCTTCGCTACAAACAGTGAGGTCTATAACCTCCCTACGAGCTTTAGTTATAAAAGTAGGCTCGTTACCCACGTTACAAACCACCAGGTTAGTTGTTAGTAGGTAGTCAAACAGAGACTCGCCCCTAGCGTTAATATCGGAGCTTCCCCACTGGACGTGATGAGCATTAGCGTCAGCTCCAATAATAAGATGGCCCGTACAGAAATTATCCACCAGATCTTTCACCTCCTTTTGTGGAGGAGGTTCTTCGGCGTCATAGGGCATATAGACTGACGCCATCGTTAGGCTGGTGCTGCCGACTGTTAAGCTGGCAGCTGTGACGTCACCATTTGAGTAGTTGGGTAATAGAAAGGTGTTTAGCTCAGACTTTACCAAAATACAGGTTCTGACCTTGCCCTCATCATTGGCTTGGATGAGCTTGTACCCCTTAGTCCCCAATCCACAGATCCTAGAGCTATTGACCCAGGGCTCTTGGATAAGGACCACGTCTACGTCGCCTTTAGAAAGACGACTGCTTAAAACAGCCGAGGCTGCTTTAGATTTGTGCAGATTTATCTGAAGCACCACCAACATGAGAGAGCTTAGACTTCCCTGCCGCCAGCGTGTCGTCGAGGTCTGGCCTGTTCCGGGGGCTGTCTCTCAACGAGGAGTTGTTCAGAGCACCTGCACGATTTGGCGTGGCGGGAACCCTGCTGTCTGAAGCAGCATCAACGTTAGTGTGCTCAGGTTTGGCCACGATCGTGACGTCGAGGCCTTCTTCGTCAAGCAGGCTTTCTTCTATCGCCGAGTTGTTCGCAGCACCATCGCAATTTGACGTGGCGGATAACATACTTTCCGCGTCGGACTCCTCTGCTTCCCCTTCCGATGCCTCGATCTCCGAGTCCTCCGGAGCGTCCGGAATAGCAGCGCGCTGTGCATCGCCACGGTATACGTGGATCACGATCTGACCCAAGCCGTAATGCACTCGTCCGTTGCACCGTTTAAGGGGCTCGAGCGCCTCCTTATTCAGAGTGATAACCACCTGTCTATTGGGCCCAACCACATCATCGACCAGATTGACGCCCCAATCCTGCGTCGGGAGAGACGGATTCCAGACCTGCAGCATCTCAAGAATATTCTCGGGTTCTGCAGGGACGGCAGGAATCCATGCCCTTGCCCTTGGCCGAGCAGGAATGTCCTTCCAGTCTACGACATCTAGTCTTGCCCCTGGGTAGACTTCACCCAGTCTTGCAACTGCTGCCTTATACAGTGCGACAGTTCTTGCATCCTCGCACGCGAATATTTTGATCTGATATGTTGGTGCCAGCCCGCGTCAGTACCTCGCGGCGGACTAACCGGAGACTCACGCATTAAGTCGAGGAGGGCCCTGCCCATTTCATTCCGGACATACAGCCACTGGTCTTTGGGGATGGACCAACGGTCGTTACCTCGGTCAATGAAACCTATAAGGATTCTGTCCTTGGTTACTTCAGCAAAGCTGAGTTTTCCCACTACGGGGTTGACCTGATGCCGCTTCGGATGGGGGTCTACCTCTCCGTCCGATCTCTGGCGTTTGAAGGGATTACCGTTCACCCTCTTAGGCACATAGGGCCTCTGGAAATTTGGTATCAGAGCTTTCGCTTCCTCCACCATCTTCCTTTCTTCCGGCGACAGCTTCTCCTGCGATGCTCCCTCATATTTTTTAAGGATCCTTGCGGCCTTTCTTTTATCCCAGTACGCAGAGCGTCGGGGAGATGCCTCTTGGGGGGGATTCAGACTCGTAGTTGCCATCGCGGTCTCTCCCTTTGCGGCGTCTTCCTTCTCTTTCGAAACTCTGAAACCAGGTCGTGAGACCATTGCCCGAGATGTGAAGAGATTGGGTTTCGTACCAGCGCTTAATGGAACTTTAGCTTCCGCCGTTTTCTGCTTGACTGCGTAGGCAGCCGCACTGCTGCTTGCTCTCATCAAGTCACTCTTACTTGATAGCAGTTTGGGGGATGACTGACCCGTAGTTTCCATCGCTGTCGGCCTCCCAGTTAACTTTGAGGCGGAGTTTGTCCTCCGGCGTTGTGTTTTCGCTTGCTCCAGCATAGTTCTTCTCTGCTGCGGAGTAAACGAAGTCGTTAATTGCTTTGTATTTTGTGTGTTCTTCATCTTGTTCGTACGACCCCTCGCCGGACAAGGCCAGCTTAGGGTCAAGGGTAGTGTAAGGGGAAGTGTGTCGTCCGCCGCGGCAGAGCCCCATACCGCGGTAAGACCATAGTTACTCCCTGAGGCGGCCCGGTATCAGTGAGGCTCCGTTCGACTACAGCCACGATTTGCCTCCCGGCTGCAAACGTCCAATGGGCACGGTATCGCATAACACCCTGGATTGGGAGGGAAAAGTTTTGCACATTTATATAGCGAGCCGCTTGCTTCAAGACAGACGCCCGCTTACAGCCGCACCTCATGGTGTACAGACGCTGCGAAAAAGACCCCGGTGAGCCCTTAAACCAAGTATGTCACAGTGGCCCCACCGGGGCTCCCTCTCTTTCTGCCGCGAGCCTAGGTAGCTCAACGTTGCCCAGAGTGCACGAACGAGGACGCAAGAGTCGGGATTGAGCGCGGTCACTCAGCAACCACACCCCATTACACTCCAACAATAACTAGTAGTGGAATTAATTTCCATTTAATTGTATAACAGAAACCATTTGAAATGTCTTTTAAAATTTTCACAAAGCTCAGGAGAGTAAAACGGTCATCTAAACGTTCAACTTCTTCGGCAGATTTTGTATGAAATTTCTGAGGACTCAGTTTGGTAGACCAAACAGTATAATTATATGCAAGTTAGAACTAGCTGAAATATTTCCCTGATTTTCAAGAACGAAATTAAATTTTGTTCATGCGTTGCATGAAAGATATTACTTAACACCCTCATCGAAAAAAATTCTTAAAAATCAGGAAAATATTTAAATTAGTTCTAACTTTCACATCATACCACTGAAATTGATTGTCCTACAAAACTAAGAAAAATCTGCCAAAAAACGTTGAAAATTTGGATGGCCATTTTGCTAAGCTCCCCTGAACTTTGTCCAAATTCTTAAAGACATCTTTAATTTTGTGTCTAACTGTACATATTACTGAAGTGCCTGAAAAAAGCTCACAAAAGCAATAAATCCGCGATTTTACAATCGACGTGGCTGTTTGGTAGTATCCCGCCTTTTTACAAGTCTTGAATGGGTGACCGGAGTTCTGGTCGGTGATAGTGTCGAATTCAGGACATTTTTTATCACGGATAAGAAACGGGTTAATGAAAATTACAGCACCTTAAAGGCACAGTAGGGATGGCAGCTATTTTAGTTTTGTGAGCCCAAAAGTTTCGAGATCCCGACTATGTATTATTTAGATATTTTATACATTTTAACAAACAAACTGAAGACAGTACATCAATATTATTTTCATTACCAACAAGATGCTTAAATAGATATAAAAAATATGTAAGTAGAGTTTAAATATATCCTATAACTTTTTCTTTACATATTTTTATATTAGTACAGGACCGGGAATAATCAAACATCTTCTTACGGTTTCTCCTAGCTGCTTTGGAAGTTAATGCAAATCAACAAGCGAAAAAAGTTAGGGATTTTATAAAATTTCTCTCCATTCATAAGTGGGCTGTAATATTAGGTGTTAATTTTTATACCCTGCTTTTATGATTATATATAAAACCAAAAGCTCAAAAAACTGCCTTAATCCAACGTAATGTCATATTATTCGTAAAAAACTAGCTATTTTAAACATTCGGGATTTTTTAACTGCTTTTCGAGATTTCGGGACTTATAAAAAACAATCCCGGGATTGACTTCAAATGTCAAAGAAAAAATATATAATGACAACATTTCATGATACAATAAGCGCACCAGTAGGAAATTGTAACAGTGAGGTACGTTTCTGACATCTTACATAAGTATTAGGACATATTACAATATATCTACGTTGCGGTGTTGCATCTACAGCTTAAGTGTTTATTATTAAGGAAATTCACAAGGTCTTTTATAGTTTTATGTACAATTTCAACAACACAACACTTGAGAGCACTATATGAGTTGAATGTTGTGTCTGAATACATTAAATTGAATTTTCATACAAATTTGTCAGAAAATATTGAATTTTTGTGTTCTTGGCTCTTTTACTTTTGAAACTAGAGAAAACGAAAAAACAAGGAAAAGCAAAATAGCACACCTGCGCATTGGGTTGCTTAATTTTATTGTGCTATTCAAATTTTATATACGAAATGACAACAAAGAAAATTTGACAGTCTTAAATTTTGAATTGCCTAATTTTGATTTTTTCTAATTTTAATTAGTACATACACAGAAAAGTTTTAATAGCTTTTGGCATGTGATTAGTGTTGTAAACCAAATGCTGGAAAAGAACTAAACAATCATACAGTGCTTGTCAGCTGAAGCATCATCGCGAATAACGTTCTAAGTGTAATTTTTTTCAAAACCAGTTTCATTGCATAAAACATTTTGTATTGCTCTCCAGATAACCAATTTTCTAAAATTTGACCAAAACTGTAAAAATGCATTTAAAAATAGTAGGGTAATTTAAAGTGGCATACATTATTTTGCATTGAAGCGTCGAAAGTGATTCGTAACGGCACTGGAAGATCATGAAAAAGGTGTAAAACTCATAATATGAAAGATATAAAAGAAAAAGTTAAGGGAGACAGATGAGAAAAATAGATTTAAAATATATGACTTTAGCGTTTTTTTTGCTCTCCTGACAAATTCTGATTTTGTAACTTAGAACGTTATTCGCTTCGATGCTTCAAAACCCTCTTCCTAGCCTGCTCTGTCACCTAAATGTTTAGCAACATCGGAATATGTTACAATTTTTCCAAACGATGGACTTTTCCTTGATATGCCATTTTTGCTTTTACGAACGTGTTTTTCGCTTTGTTTATATTTTTGTATGATAATTACTATGTATATACATGAAATATTCATGACTTAAGATGAGCTTTTAGGTAAAGAATAATACATACATTTTTATTTTTTTTTAAGATCAGAGGCAAAGATGCAACATGTTAATTATAATATATTTCCCGCTGGGCATGGTTCTGCATTGAGGTCTTGTCAATTATAAAAAATTTGGCCGCTCTTCACAGTGTAGCAATTTCGACAAATCCAAATTCTTTATTTTCTCATTTATCTCAGAATCGGTGGGATTTTTTGAAAGATTTAGCAGCTAAGTAAAATGTATGACATACCCTGCGGGTTAGGGGTTTAGAATATGCCCGAGGTAGGCATACCGGTCGTAAGAGGCGACTAATATGCACATAGGTAATTGACGTGCTAACTCGATGGTTGATCTACGGATATGATGCCTCTCACCTCTCATTACCCATCTTCTCCTTCCTCATGGATGGAGGGATGCCATGACCTAGAAGGTTCCACTGGTCATACCAAATCGCTACCACAACAGTCGGGCAGTACCGCAAGGGAGCACCGCAGCGTACCGGGGTCATATCCGGCCAAGGACTGTCAACTTCGGCATCACTCCCCAAAACCTTCGGGGAGTGTTTTGTTGTTAACAACAACAACAACAACAACAATATACATATATGGTCCTCGCTTTCGAATTTGCCTTACCGACATTTCGAGTTTTAATTGTCCTGAAAAAAAAAGTCCATAGTTTGACTTGAAACATCTATGTGTTGAATTTTGCGCATTTACTTCAGTCAGATGGGATTACTGACATATCTGTGGTTTCGTTATATTATAATATTTGCGGACTGATAAAACCTCCCCAAATATGTAATTTAATCACATCAAAAAATAATGTACATATTTCACCTTCGAGTCGAATTGTATGAGTCTATAGTTAGCCTATGTAATAATAGCTGCTTACTGTAGATCATTCGTAGCACCATCAAATTCCAAACATCGTGGAATACTCATAATAATAATTATACAAATACCTTCTAAGAGGATAAGGTCCAGCCTGTCTTCCAATTTGTGGTTTGTTTAAGCGACATAACATGGTTTCGTTTATTTCATCTGCATTACATATTATTGTAATTCGCAGATAATTTATGGAATATTCGGAATACATAGCTTAAAGTCGCGGTTTTTCACAAGCAAAATGGGGTAAGCCAATAGCCGCCAATGCCTCAGAGCCCAAGTGCTCACCACCAAATAATAAATATAAGGTGTAACAAAACACAGAGTGTCAATGCCAAAACACAGTCCACTAGACTTGATGGTACATACCAATAATTAAAAAGAACCAAACACAGTCCATGAGACTTGATGGAATATAAAAATAATAAATTAAATAAAATTAAAAAGACTTTGGTTGAGGTGGGATTCGAACCGGCAACCCCGGCCAACTCCCTCAACCATATAATATAGCAACAACAATAATAATAAACTGCTCGCCGCCCACCATTTAACTCCAGCTTAGATATGGTTTAAGTTTTAATACACATTGGCGAGACCTACAATTTCTTTGGCCCAACTTTACACAGTATCTGGCAAGGCATTTTCATTTTGGCTGAAAAACCCCCGGAGCGTTGCCGAACACTGCCGAAGGTGGCCTCGTTTTGAAAAACTTATTCAAAGAATTTGTGGTGTGACCTGTTTCGGTACTTGCACCAGATACTTTCAATATGGCAAGTCAGCGCACAGTCATCATACTATGTCTTAAAATATTCCAGAGGGAAATAATATTAAAAGTGAAAATTAAATTAAATCAAATGTTTCAATAAATTTATTCCTACGTTTATATTATGACAAGATAAAATAAATACATTAAACAAGAACCTCGCAGCCTTAAGCTATATTCTTTACGAGTCCATCAACTCCGGGTCTGTAGATAAAACACGGAATTTTGTTTGCATTTTTATCTAAATTTTAACACTGTGCGCTGCATTTTGACGTCTACCGCTTCGAATTTTCAAACGCGGTTTTCTCCCCTTTCCCTGTAATAAAACGATGGAACTGCACTTCATGTTGTTCCTTTTTTATGTGACGATTATTTTCTACTTACCTTCTTGAAAAATTTGCCGTAATCTTCGAGAAATCAGCTAAAAACAGCAAGATTTATGTATGTAAATATATGAAAACATTGAGTAAGAGTTGCCGTAGCTAAAGAAAACGGAACCAAATTTTCGGGCTTATAGTTTCAAAACAATTTTCCGAAGACAATATCATAGCCGAAATAAGTTTTGTAAAAATATATAAATATAACTTTCAGTTTCTGAATGGTTCCAATAAAAATTTGACCTATTTACATTAAAATCAACAGACTTGAAACATAATCCATCACATTTAAAATTTTAGAGTTATGACCAAATTTTACAATGATACATGGCAGTCTCGTGTTTTATTACTATTTTGACAGCTTCAAATCAATCCCAGGCATGTTTAAGACTGAAAGTACGCAAATATCACCTCTGAAAGTTAAATTTCGAGAGTACTGAATTGAAAAATTGAATTGATTCGCCAAAGTTTGCATTCAATTGAGAGAGTTATTGAATGAGAGTTATTTCGATGTAATTCAGTTCAAACTGAATTACTTTGTCGCATTCTTTAATTCTTTAAATGGAAAATATGAATTCAACATGTCAAATCGTATCTACATGGAATTTCAAATTAAATTCAACGAAAAACACTTGAAAAAATGAATAACTCCTGAATTATAACTGTTTTGATTCATTCAATTAACAGCCCTGCTTAATATTATGTGATTCTCTACTCAGTTTTATTAAAAAGAGACACCCCGTCATAATAAGACGGGCATCTTATTGGAAAAATATCATAGAGAAATCCTTCTGGTTTAGAGGGCATTTTATGTGACTTTTTGCTCTGTGTATGTTAAAATGGCGGATCTTTACACATGTTCGTAAAACACTACCCCTAAGTAGCATCAGACATTTCCAGACATCGTCACATGGCAAAAACTTTAGACACCTCAAAACTCGGGCATTTTTGTAATTCTTATATCGATTTCACTTGTTTAAGCGAGTTTGTTCAACTTTGGCCATGTTACAATGGCGGATCTTTGCACATGTGTCGTAAAACACTACTCCTAAGTAGTATCAGGCATTTCCAGACTTCATCCCATGAAAAAAACTGCAGCCAGACACCTCAAAGCACACGGACTTTTCATCATTTTTAATGCGCTTAGACATGTTTAAGTGGGTTTAAACAACTTTGGCTGCTTTTAAATGGCGGATCGTTACACATGTGTCGTACAACACTAACCTTAATTGGTATCAGTCATTTTGAGACTTCGCCCCAATGCAAAATTTCAGCCAGACACCCCAAAACTGAGGAATTTTCCTATTTTTTACTGCAATTTCACTTGTTTAAGCGGGTTGGTCCAACTTTGGCTGCTTTAAAAGGGCAGATCTTTTCACATGTGTCGTAGAAGACTACCCTTAAGTGGTATCAGACATTTTTAAACTTCGTCCCATGACCAAAATGGGTACAATTCATCTCTATAGGACATGATCAAGCAAATTTGGACAACATGTGAAAGCGCCGTAGGAATTCAAAAAATTCCTCTGCTTTGACGTGTCTGGCTGAAGTTTTTTCCATGGGACGAAGTCTAAAAATGTCTGATACCACTTAAGGGTAGTCTTCTACGACACATAAGAAAAGATCTGCCCTTTAAAAGCAGCCAAAGTAGTACCAACCCGCTTAAACAAGTGAAAGCGCAGTAAGAATTAGTAAAATTCCTCAGTTTTGGGGTGTCTGGCAGAAGTTTTTGTCATGGGACGAAGTCTAAAAATGTCTGATACCACTTAAGGGAAGTTTTCTACGATACATGTGAAAAGATCTGCCCTTTAAAAGTAGCCAAAGTTGGACCAACCTGCTTAAACAAGTGAAATCGCAGTAAAAATTAGGAAAATTCCTCAGTTTTGGGGTGTCTGGCTGAAGTTTTTGTAATGGGGCGAAGTTTAAAAATTACTGATATCAATTGAGGGTAGTGTTGTAAGACACATGTGTAACGATCAGCCATTTAAAAGCAGCCAAAGTTGTCTAACCCGCTTAAACATGTCTAAGCGCATTAAAAATGATGAAAAGTCCTTGTGCTTTGAGGTGTCTGGCTGTAGTTTTTTTCATGGGATGCAGTCTGGAAATGCCTGATACTACTTAGGGGTAGTATTTTACGATACAGGTGCAAAGATCCGCCATTTTAACATAGCCAAAGTTGAACAAACTCGCTTAAACAAGTGAAGTCGATATAAGAATTACAAAAAATCCCATGGGACGAAGTCTAAGACGATGTCGCTAATGTACTGAGTTCTAATAATTGTATTGCTGAAAATAATAATGCGCCTAAAATTAATCGTAATAACAAAGTATATAATCTTCGCTCTCAAAACCTGATTCGAGTATTAAACAATGACAACAACAACATGCCAGTGGGCTTAGCTAACGATTTGCCGTCGGGGTCATCGCCCAATGCTTGTGCTGAGTATAATGCTGCTGCTGCGCCTAATGCTGCTGTTGCTGCCAATACAGATTCTCTCACTGTTGCCTCTTCCTCTGCTTCTTCGCAAATGCCTGCTGCTGTTTCTGCGTCGACAGAGAATACATCTATTTCTTCTCTATCCTCTGTTTCGCCTAATGCACAGAGTGGCTCTGCTGATACACCCGCTGAAATAAACAAAGACACTGATAGTAATGACATTTGGGACACTGTGCGTAATAAGAAGGTACCTAAATTTAAGAATGCAGTGGTTGGACAGAGTATGTTAACTGAACTAGATACTAGTGTTTATAGAAAGTGGCTGCATATATCGTATTTTAAACCGAGTTTTACGGAAGCGGATATAATTGCATATATTTCGAAACACTCTGGAATTCCAATGGATTGCTTTTCATGTCACAAGTTGTTAAAAAAAGATGCTACCCTTGATGGTTTAAAGAAGTTAAATTTTAAACTCGGTGTAACTTCAGTGTTTTTCAAGAAACTGCTAGATCCTACTTTATGGCCTGCAGGCATCAATGTGCGGCCCTTTCGTGTTCTTCCTAAAGAGAAGAGTGACTCATAATAACAATTTTCCTGATTTGGTCGTTTCGCAAAAAGATGATTTGAATCCCGATAATCTAAATTTGAGAGTGTATTACCAAAATATTTCCGGTATGCGTACGAAATCCAAAGAAATTTGTTGGGCTACATCTCGATGTGATTTCGACGTTTATGTTATTGTGGAAACTTGGCTGAATAGCAATTTTTTCGATGCTGAATTTTTTGACCCAAATCTTTTTCACATCTATAGGAAAGATAGAGATGCAAGCACGACAGGTTGAGGTGGTGTTTTGATCGCGGTAAGACGTACTTTTAGGTCGTCTATTTTTCAGTTATTCAATCATGATCCTTTATTGGACCAGCTTTGTGTGAGCATCTTTGGATCGCGGGGAAAATTGTTAATTTGTGTGTCCTACATTCCACATAACAGCCCTGAATCGTTATATTCAGCTCATATTGACAACGTCATCCATCTTTTTGAGTATAATCATGATAATCATTTTTGCATTTTAGGAGACTTTAACTTAAGTAAAATAGACCAAACGTCTAATTTATTAAATAATGGTATTTTAACACCTACGAATGTAGTTTCTTCACAGGAAATCAATTTCCTGGATAGTTTGTTTAGTATTAATCTTACGCAAATTAATTCTTTTTTCAATATGCTAGGCAATATCCTTGACCTTATTTTTATTGATGAAGATATGTTATACCAGTTAGATGAGTGCCTTTTCCCTATCAGTAAATCAGATATGCATCATGTATAGCAATTATCGCTAAAATTCGTGGATTATGTATCCAGCTCTCAAGATGTTACTCGGCCCTTTGACTATGGTAATGACCCTTAAATTTTAATGAGAAGTCCTCTACATGTTTGGTTGAGTCGGTTAATCTTTTCGCTGATTTTTTCAAAACGAACTTTGTAATTGATGATGATGGTAATAATTCAATTTATAACGTATCTAACTCCGTGGACTTTAGTACAATTGTAGTCACTGAACTGGACATTATCAATGGCATTGCTGCTTTGAAAACATCTTTCAAAAGAGATTTAGATGGGCTGTCATCTTTCTTGCTTAAGAAATGCAGCTGGTCTCTCTCTGTACCTTTAACGTATATATTTAATCTTTCTCTTTCTAGTGGTGTTTTCATTGATAGATGGAAAGTTGCCTCTATCACACCAATTTTCAAATCCGGAAATAAAAATGAAATTAAAAATTATAGGCCAATTTCAAAGTTAACCACGTGCTCAAAATTGATTGAAAAAGTAATAAAAGAAAAGCTGTGTTTTTCTATCAAACAAATTTTAAGTCCAAACCAACATGGTTTTGTGTCCGGACGCTCAACAGTTACGAATTTGGCAACATTTTCTGAGTACTGTGTCTCTGCATTTAAAAAGGGTTATCAAGTTGATACAATTTATACGGATTTTGCCAAAGCATTTGATACCGTTTCTCACAATATTTTACTGCAAAAACTGGCCAGTTTATGTTTCCATCCAGTCTTCCTATTATGGCTTAAGTCATACATATCGAATAGACCTTCTTTTGTAGAAGTGGAAAATTGTAACCCATATACATTTGTATCCACTTCCGGTGTGCCTCAGGGTAGTATCCTTGGTCCTTTATTGTTTGTTATATTTATAAACGATATTGGTGATTGTTTTGCGCATTCTAATTATCTTCTTTATGCTGACGATCTTTTAGTACAATTTCTTGTCCATCAGATGTTTTAGCACTTCAGAGCGACTTAAACAACCTTGTTGAGTGGAGCTTAAGAAATAAATTAGCTTTGAATATCAACAAATGTTTCCATAAGACGTTGTCGAGGTCTTTAACTCGATTTCCCTCTTCTTATTTTGTTTTAAATACTCAGCTTAATACAGTTACTGAATTCATTGATCTAGGTGTGCTCTTTGACTCGGGTTATACTTTTGTTAACCATGTCAATCACATTGTGCCTAAGGCTTACTCCAACTTGGCTTTTGTGAAGCGTTATGCTAAAGATTTCAGGGATCCCTACACTAGGAAACTACTTTATAATGCCTTTGTGCGGTCTAAATTGGAGTATGCCTCTATAATCTGGAACCCTATATATTTATCGCACTCTTTAAGAGTTGAAAGAGTTCAGAGGTGCTTCATAAGGTTTGCTCTGCAGTCATTGAATTTTAGTGAACCGGCTCCGTCCTACTATGGCCGGTGCATGCTTATAGATGTTAAATCGCTTGCTGGTAGAAGGTCTATCCAATCCCTTATGTTCATATATGACTTAATTAGCGGTTCCATCGACTCTCCGGATCTTCTTGGGTTCATAGACTTCAATGTTCCTAGTAGAATTTTAAGGTCTAATTTACCCTTTTATGTAAATATTACTAGATTGTGACGGACTTTTCCTTTAAAGCTGAGGTAGACCCAGTCCGTCCAGGGTTCTGAAAATAAAATTCCCTAACAAGGTTCCTCTCAAATGATAAGACCCTGATTAAAGTTTAGAATTCAAATTTAGTTTATTGTTGGGATCCTTGTCCTCTTTTCTCAAAAGGTTTCTACAATCTTAGATTTAGTTCACTAACTACAATACAGGCGGTAGAGGTGAAAACCCCTACTCGACCCGACGTTCGACGGAGGTGAAAACCACCGCCTACTATAACGATAAAGACGGCTGAGGTGAAAACCCCTGCTTGGCCTTCGGTCAGCGGAGGTGAAAACCACCACTGAATATATCTTAAAACTCCTGATCTAGAATAAAGGCGGCTGAGGTGAAAACCCCTGCTTGGCCCAACAGTCAGCGGAGGTGAAAACCACCACTGAATATAAATCTCAGTAATCGTGAGGTGAGAACCCCAGGTTTACATTCGCCGAGGTGAGAACCCCGACTACTATGCCTAGTTTGTCGCAAACGACTCTCTTTTCCTATTGAAATCATTGCCCTTTTATACTATTTTTGCGCGCAGGCAGACTTCCAAATTCCAATAAAATGCTTAAAACTAATTCCCTTAACTTAACGGCGCATCTTCCAACTTAATTCCTACGTCCTTAAGTATATATGCGACATTTACATATTTGCAATTGGTATCATACGTTTTAACAGTTTTCTTCACTACTACTACTTGCTCTTGGAATGCCCCCATTGCCTTCCATCAGCTGTTCGCTCGCACTGCCTTGATCAGCTGGGCCTGCTGTCCACATAAATATTGGTGACGTCACTATGTATAAGATATTTGTTCGTTTTGCTGCATTCCCAACACCTATTGTTTTTGCCGTGCTAACAATGCATTTTCCTTCTCTTCTTTATGCTATGTCCGGTGCATCGGATGATCCAATATGTAGGCATGCGGGTGTATGTAGCCAAGCAAAGCTGTTTGGGTTGGTGACCGACCCTTTTGCTAGTTGGAATGCTGGTAATTTGTTTGTGTAGACTTTCGGTTGTTGTCAACAAGAATATTTTCTGATGTTAGGCCGCTGATAAATTCCGGTAAATATCTTCTATTTTACAAACATACATCAGGGTGTGCCTAATATTTTCCAAATTAGATTTCATTAGCAAATTATGAAATTATGTAGATTGTATGTACATATAAGAGTGAGTATATGGTTTTGTGCAAAAGCGTGTATGTGCTTGATGTGTAAAATGGCGTATGTGCAGAAATATAAAAATTCATTATTCTTCATATAAATGGCTATATGAGAGTATAAGTATATGGCGTTTGTGCATAACCGCGTATGTACTTCATTTAAGAAATGGCTTATGTGCAAAAGCATCAGATCTCAATGTTTTTGCATAAAAATGAATAAGTATAATATCTAAGTGTTTTTCCTTGTGTAAAACCACGTAACTCGGTGGGGTTTGCAAAACGGCTTATGTGTAAAGGTATAAAATTTCAAACAGCTCGTACTTCATTTGAGCTTATGTATAAATGTTGTGAGGGCTCCGAAGCCTTCGGATTAGGGTCCTCACAAGATGTAATTATTATAAGTTTGCTCCTTTGAATAGGGCCTTAGAGGAATACAATAAAATCTTTGGTGTTATTGATCTTGATTTCGCGATGCCTAGATCATTATTTTTGTCCCAGGTCATATCTCGTTATCTTTAGTTTTTAATTCTATAAGATATTTTGTATTAGCCTTAAGTTTAAATTGTAATCTAGTCTGTAAGGTTTTGTATAACCATAGACTCAAATAAATGAAATGAAATGAAATACTTGATATTACTTGAGGGTAGTGTCCTACAACACATGTGTAATAATCCCTCATTTAAAAGCAGTAAAAGTTGGACAAACTTGATTGAACAAGAGAAAGTAAAGTAATTGGAAAGGAAAAGTTCCCGAACTTTGAGGTGTGTGGCTGAAGTTTGTGTAATGGGATGATGCCTGGAAATGGCTGATTCTACCTTAGGGTGGTGTTCTGTGACACATGTGTAAAGATCCGCTATTTAAAAGCTGCCAAAGTGTGACCAATCCGCTCAAACCTGTGAAAGCGCAGTAAGAATTATGAAAATTCCCGAGTTTTGAGGTGTCCGGCTGAAGTTTTTTTCATGGGATGAAGTCTGGAAATGCTGATACTACTTAGGGGTAGTGTTCTACGATACATTGGCAAAGATCCGCCATTTTAACTAAGCCAAAGTTGAACAAACTCGCTTAAACAAGTGAAATCGATGTAAGAATTACAAAAATTCCCGAGTTTTGAGGTGTCTGGGTGAAGTTTTTGCCATGAGACGAAGTCTACGAATACTTGGTATTACTTGAGGGTAGTGTCCTACAACACATGTGTAAAGAGCCGTCATTTAAAAGCAGTAAAAGATGGACAAACTTGATTGAACAAGAGAAAGCAAAGTAATTGGAAAAGAAAAGTTCCCGAACTTTGAGGTGTCTGGCTGAAGTTTTGTCATGGGATGATGCCTGGAAATGGCTGATTTTACCTTGGGGTAGTGTTCTGTGACACATGTGTAAAGATCCGCTATTCAAAAAATGCCAAAGTGTGACCAATCCGCTCAAACCTGTGAAAGCGCAGTGAGAATTATGAAAATTCCCGAGTTTTAAGGTGCCTGGCTGAAGTTTTTGCCATGGGACGATGTCCAAAAATGCTCGTTAATACTTTAGGGAAGTGTTCTACAAAAAATGGGTAAAAATTGGGTAGTTAAAAGCAGCCAAAGTTGGCCAAATATGTTAAATTGTTAAAACGGAATTAATTTTCATAGGAAAATCCGCGAACTTAGGGTGTCTGGCTGGAGCATAGACCATGGTACGGTTCTAACAACACTTGATACTGACGCGGGGTGGTAATCTACGACAAATATGTTAAAATCATCCATTAGAAAATAAGTTAGGGTCATTTTTTTGCGACTTTGACCCCTGATATTAGGCCCAAGACCTAGGTACAGCTTTGAGATTTTAACATTCGTTCTAGATTCGGGGAGGACTATCCAGCAGTATTGGTTTCATCCATCAGATAATAAGTGATGTCTGGCGGCCCTGGGATCTCGCTCTAGACCATTAAAAAATTTTAAAGGAAAAAGATCAAGCTTTACGTAAAAATTAAAAATGTCCAAAATTAAAAAAGTTGATAAAATTCTTTTAATTTTTATTAAATTTTCTATAATAATTTTTTTTTAAGTTATATTCGAAAAGAACGGAAAAAATACTTTAGAAAACGGTTTCCATGTTATTATTATTATTATTCCCAGACGGATTACCCACCATATCCCGCCCAACCGGCACGAGGGGCGCATCCGCATAACGCGCGGATTGATAAATGTTGCCGAGCCGTTGAAAGGCATTGGTTTGTTAATCGTCGAGATCTAAAACTGCTCGGCTACAGAGAAAAACTCATCAGCCGAGTAAAGTAGATATAAGCTAAATTAAACATTAATAAATAATTGGTTGACGGAAGATTGAGAATTTAAGATGCAGGGATAGAGAAAAATAAAAAGATAAATAAATAAGGTGAAATAAAAAATAACATATAGACCAAGAAAAGAGCTCAGATAAGTATTAAAGACTACAAAAAGTTTCTTCATATTTAGGATAGAAAAAATAGATTCTTTTATGTGGAAAAGCGAGTCTGAAACATCAAATGTGCTAGAATGAGAGTTATAATCCTGACATAAACAGCGAAAGGGTTCATTTAACTCAAAGTTGGTTCTACACTGTTTCAAGACAAGTGGTTTAAAATAACGTGATGGCCGAGAGGGTATATTGAAATTTACTTCGCTTAGAAGAAACGGGCTTGAGAGAGATCCATTTAGTAACTGTAACGACAGCCTTTGAAGATTTCTCTGACTACGCACAAGCGGGTATATGAACAGATGTATGGGTAACCGCTAACCGAACACCCTTATTCGTTTTTACGATATTAGCATAGCGGATGCTTATTAGTGTGAGTGGGTTAAAATGTTGCTTATACATGAGCGCATATACTTGCCGCTTAAGGGTCGAACGTGGATTGGTTTGACCATAGGCAGGCAGGCGATTCGAGCCTTACGGCTTCGGAAATGCCGCAAGGATTAATGTGTATAAAAGGGGATTCCGCTGATCGACGGATCAAATTGGAAAAAGTCGCGGTCTTAACCAGTGCCAAAGTGTTCAAAAATAAAAGTTTAATTTTAAAGTGCGTTATAATCACCTTAAGGTGTGGGTGCGCGTGTGAAAATAAAAGTATATTTTGTATAAAGTGCGGTTTCACGTCAAAGTAGAAGCGGTCGAAAAAGAAATACATATAGTGAATCCTCTCGAGGAAACTAGCCAGCGCCAGGAGAGCCGCCACCCAAGGCGTGAAAAATCCACCACAAGAATCCATCAGTCACCGGTAAGTCACTTTGAAAAATTTTGAAAATTGTTGAAAAACTTTTTTTTGCATTAAAGTCCTTTAAATTTAATTTTTGTGAAATTTTAATCGAATTAGTTTTGGTGAATTTGGAGATTTTTATTCTTGTGTAAATTCTCGATTAAAGTTTATTTTTGTAAAGTTAGATTGTGGTTTTCTGGCAAGGGCTCGAGAAATTTTTTTTATCAAAATAAATTCGGCTAAACAATACGTACAAATTTTTATGAATGTTTTGTAATTTTTGATCTCTCTGTTTATAAATTTTGTGGCCCTGAAAAGGACCGTTTATTCAACTACATCAGCATCCAGTAAAATTATTCCCAAAATACCTGTTAAATTATAATTTTTATATTTTTTTAATTTTTGTTAAATTTTTGTTATTTCTAAAATTCAAATCGAAAAATTCTTAAAGATTAAAAACTGCATAAATGCACTTACGTGTATGTATGCAAATATGTACACGAGCATGAACGCAAACAAATATTGTGGATTGTTGTTGTAAATAAAATTTTTTTACTTTGATCCAAACTATAATATTTTTAAACACCAATAAAAAAAAAAAAATTTTACCCAAAACCCCGTTGTTTTTTTTGGATTTTTGCTTGAATTTTTAATTTAGAAACGTTTTTAATTAAAATTCTAAAAATTCAAAAATATTAAAAATATGCACAAGTGCACTTACGTATACATACATACATATGTACACGAGCACATATGCAAACAAAGAAGAAGAAGAAATAAAACTTTTGAAGGAAATAATTTAGGAGATTTTTTTTTGATCATTTTATAAAAGAGAAAAATTTTTATTTAATAAAAAAAAAAAAAAGCCAGAAAACCTAATTTAATAAGAAATTTGAAATCATGAATATTAGAAAAAAATTATACATTTTTATTGCAGCTCACGAAGCCGACCGAAGGCCGCGACATTTTTTTTGCCACAAACACACACATACGAATCTACACAGAATCATATCAACAAAACTACACAGGAATTATATAAAGTTTTTGGGCGCTAAAATTACCGAAGACAACAACAAACATCCACATCCCACATACACACATCAATTCACACTCCAGAAGAATTTTACTTGGCCAAAAGGCAACATTTTGGGGCCAAAACCAGGCTCAGAAATCTGGCCAATAATTGCATTCACACACACGCACACATGAAACACAAGAAACCCGACATCATACCAACACCGAACATTTGGATCAAACACTACGAAAGAGGGTAGAACACAACATTTCTTTACGACACGACATAACATCAGCAGCAGCAACATCTTTATTTGCCACAGCAACCTTCAAAGTGTTGGGAAACACTAAGTGGCGCAACCAACGACGACGGCAGCATTTCACAGCAACATTTTCTCCACCAACATTTACTCCTCAACATTTAGTTATCTACCTTTTATCTACACTTCACATATACAAGGCAGCACAAAACACAACACTAACACAATCACGCAGAAGAGCGAGAAGAGCAGCTCACCAACGATCTTTTTAATTTGTACACCACCATCATCACACACACGTTTATTAAAATTTATTAGGGTGCACCACTCAACATATTTTTTGGAAATTTTAAGTTTTTATTTTCTTGAGAATTTTTTTTGAATTTAATGAGTTTCCAATTTTAATTATTTATTATAATAAGTTTATTAATTTGATTAATTTAAGTTTTGTTAAGATTTACTGAATTTTTCTTACCTTTAGTTTTTTACACACTTAGATATAAATTTCTTCCTACATACTCACGCTTGCAAAATTGAACTTTAGTCTCCTTTCGTTTTGTTCTAAACATTTTAAAAAAATTTTTTTATAAACGCTTTTTATATTTTTTTATCATTAACTTTCTACTTTTTAATTTACAACTTATAACTTTTCTTCTTTCGATTCGATTTTTTTTATTTTTTACTTTCACTTTTCACCTTTAAATTTTTTTATCTTTGATTTTTTGCTCTTGTGTTTTTTTCAACCTTTATTGCCAATTTAGGCTATTCAAATTTTCTTAGGTTTTTTTTATTTCACTTTCAATTAAATTTTTTTAATCTTTTTTTATTTTTTTTTATCTTTTGCTTTTTTTTCCTTCTTTTTGATTTATAATTTCGTTTGCACTTGTGTTCTTTTTTTATCAGACTTTTTTCTCAATACACTTTCACTACACTTTCACTTCACTTTCACAATTTCTTACTTTTTTTACCCGACTCCTCGATTTGCAATTTTTTTTAATTTTTGTCTTCTTGACAAAAAAAAATAGTTTTTTATTCGACGCGAGGAGATTATTTTCGTTTACGAAAAATTTTTTTTGCATAAGCACAAATCAATGCATATGCACCGAACCACGTTGTAAAACTAAAACTTCAAAGACAATAGTTCTTAGAAATTAGCCTTGACCACGGTCAAGCGGTCAAAGCCCTATAACAGAACCACGGTCGTTTGAATAGTCTATGTTGTTTGTTTTTTTCTTTTACCTTTTTTTCAGTTCGTCGATTTTGGTACCAAATTCTGGCTGCTGAGTAAGGTGAGTTATTTTGTTACAAAAAAAA
Organism: Campiglossa producta; assembly: GCA_964058755.1. Classification (NCBI taxonomy): domain Eukaryota; kingdom Metazoa; phylum Arthropoda; class Insecta; order Diptera; family Tephritidae; genus Campiglossa; species Campiglossa producta. The sequence continues at coordinate 91,868,267 of CAXKVI010000003.1, read as the reverse complement.
AAAAAAACAACATTAAACACTCACACACTGTACATACGTATATATGCATTGAGGTTTTTTTGTGAGAAACGCACTCTTATACATTTTTATGAATTCCCCGTACTATTGAGATCGGTTTTTTTGTTTAAAGTTTAGAGTTGATTTTTTACACACACATATACATTTTTTACTTATGATTTTGTCTTTCAATTTAGTGGGAGATTGAATGCACATACATACATATATACATATTATCTGTGGTACTTGCATTTTTTCTTTCATAGTTTTTTCATACATATTTACCTATATTAATAGAGGTGTTTGTGCATAAAGTTAATGAGGTATTAGGCTGGTGTAAATTTTGGAAATTTTTGTTCGAATTTTATTTCAAGGAAAATTTAGACTTAATTTAGTTATTATAGTTAGAAAATAAGTAAGTGTAATTATTTTGAATTTTTAACTAGTGTAAGGCGTTTTGGAATATTTTTGAATTAAGTGTAGGAATAAAAATTGTTAATCATTTTTCTTTGAAAAAGTTGGAGAAAACTTTCTTTGAAGTTCATGGGTTGAGTTTTTTTTGTGCGGATTAGCTCATAATATGTCTGGCTAAAGAAATACAGTTGTTGGTGCAGGTGTTGCCCTTGTGGCAACTGATGGTAAGTTGGGGTAGTTGAGAAAAGATGGGATAAACGTAAGTACTAAAAGACGGACTTTAGTCAGGTTTAAGGGGACTCTACTCGGGAAGCGGAGCCATAGTAGAGTCCAAAGGCTGTTCACATCTCGTGAACAGGAGGGGTGGGAAGGCTCCACCTGACTCGGACAGGTTTTCTCCCGCTTTTGTCCTTTTTCTTTTGTTTGATATCTTTCTCAGGCATGAACCCTAATTTTGCTTCGCAACTGTTGGGAAGGAGAAGTGGCAAGAACTGCGCCCCAATGCCGACGAGCCTCAGCCGGGCTACAACCATGCCGACTCGCCACTCCTCCTCTCCCGCACCAGGCAGTTACGTAACAATGGCGCCCAACGATATAGCCCACTAGTTAAATTTCAAATTTCCCATATTTTCCTTAATTTCTGTTTTTTTTTTTTTTTTGTACTTTCTAGTATTCATTTTTTTTGCTTTCTTTTCCTGTCCTTTATACTATTTTCAGTTCCTTTTCTTCTTTCACTTTCATAATTTTTCCTTCTCACGGACAGAGTTAGGGTCACGAAGGCAACATCGCTTGTTGCAAGCAACGAGCGATATGTGCCTAAGTGACAAGACAGTGGGGGGGAGTGCTGGCGATGATTTCTGAGTTCCTTTCAAGAACTCCAACGTTTTTGAAAAGTGGTATCAGAAGTCATCGGCAGTACTTTAAGACGACCATCTTTGTTTTTGTTTTTGTTGCATGCAACATTAGCTGCCATGCGTATAGTCCAGCACCGTACGCATGTGAGGTTTTTGTTCGCTTGCAGGGGGTAGAGTTAATTAATAGGGTAAGGGGGAATTGTGGCAACCACGTCTTGAGCCAGCCTTAAGACGCTGTCGTGCCACATTCCATAATTAAGAGGGGATTAGTTGACATTGACCTAGGACAGAATTCATATTTTACTCAGCTACCCACAGAGTCCATCAGGCGAGGACAACACCACATGCACCAATAGTACCACAATATAGTTTTGAAAATCTTAGATTTGTTTTTATAAAACACTGGGAGTAGTGCGGTATTTTGAATTTCTAATTGAATAATTTTAATTTTTAATTACATTTTTTTTTACACAAATATTTGCTTTTTAATTTTACATATATTTTTATCTACTTTTGGTATTTTTGATTATTGTCATTATATCGTTTCCATAAGTCCTATTCTATTTTTTTATTATTTTAAACTTTACGATAGTTTCTTTTTTATAAATTTTTTTTTTGAATTTTATTTCTACATTTTTTATTTGGCATATTTGATTACTACTATTATTTTACTATTTTTTTCATAAATTTTCTAAGTCAATACATTCCATTATCGAAAGTTGGGAATTTTAATTTTTTTACTTTTGAACTGAATTTTTTTTTTGAATTTTTGAAGTTTTTTTGATTTTTTGTTAAAATTTTTTGTTCTTTTATTTGCACTACAATTTTTTTTCTACAGAATTTTTTATTCTTATTATTTATTTTATAATTTTTTTTATAAGTTTATTCTATAATTTTGAACTTTTACATATATTTCTATATACACACATATATATACACATCTGTGTTTTTTTATTCAAACACATACACACATTGATTTTACATACCTATATATATATATACATATTACTTTATATTTTCATTGAAGTTGAATTGTTTTATATTTTCCCATATTGTGCATTTCATATCTTGCTAAACCGCCAAATAAATACTTACATAGTCGAATTTCACTCTTCAATCCTTTTTGACTTTGGGTATCTTTGAATTCTTATTTTTCGTTGTTTCGGTTTTGGTCAGGTTTCGGACTCCCCTTTTTATACCAGTCCCTTGAGTTTATGGACCAGTCTGCGAACCAAGGGGCAATTCAGAAGAGGGGTTTAGGACTTTTAGCGAGTAACCGACGGATAACGCGCAGCATAGCTAGGGATCTAAGGAACGAGGTGGTAGGGTCCTTATTTAACCAAATCGACACAGGCATCGAATTACCGGCCGATTTCGTCCCGATAGACCTGTTGAATCTCTGCACTGCTAGGGTTTTTGGTCATCCTGAGGTCCCGAACAGCCACAGACAGGAGTATACGATTACGGATAGGGTTATTGTAAACGCGGCAGACCAGTCCCTTAGTTTCTCGCGGAAGTTGGATCAGGTGTTGGAGATGTCTGATCACGAGGAAGGAGCAAATGGAGGAACTAATGGCGGTAACAGACGGCCGGCAACTGTGGACGAGCGCATCGACCATCTAGGACGTATGATGGAGGTGATGATGCAGCAGAACGCTGAAATGAATCACCACATGGGCGAAGTGCGAAAGGTAAGGGAGGATATATCCACCCTTAGCAATCGCGTCGCTCATGTGGAGACATCCATGCGCGTACCTGTTGCATCAGCTCCCCCACCAAATACGTCCACACCAGGACAACCAGACGTATACTGGCAACGGCAACCCCGGCTATTCTGGTAGGAAAAAGGTGGATCTCGACAAGTGGCATCTCAAGTTCGACGGTTCGGCGAAAGGGATGACAGTTGAAAGTTTTGTCTTTAGGTTAGAGCGGATGCGAGTCCAATACCAGCTCTCCTATCAGCAACTTTTCTCTGATTTTCATTGTTTAGTGACAGGGCCAGCTCTCAACTGGTATTGGCAGGTGCTGGAGGATCACGCCGACGACGAGTCTTTCGACTATTTCGGGTTGAAGAGGGAGATCTTGGCTCAATTTAAATCGGCAGAGTCAGATTACGAGGTAATCCGTGAGATTATGGAGCGTAAGCAGCAGCCCCAAGAGAGCTTTGACGAATTTTACGCCGATGTCCACGATCTCACGTTCCGCCTCAGACAGCGAATCCCGGAAGTTGAGTTGGTTAAGATAATTAAGGGCAACCTAAAACCTTATCTGGCCAACTTAACTTTCGCGACGAAGACCGAAACATTGGCTGATCTGAAGCTGGAGTGCAAGAGGGCGGAAAAATTAATAAAAGAGAACAGGTCGAGGTCAAAGCCAGTTAGTGAGATAGGGACAGGTGGTGGGTTGTGGTCAGAAGAGCAGGGAGGGGATTATAGTGTAGAGGCATTCAGCAGGGAGAATAGAAATGCAAATGTTAATAGGAATGTGTCTCGTGTCCCTGTCCATCCAAATCCTCCTAAACCCACTATCCCAACCAATGTTCCTACTCCTGTTGCCTGTTCGTCCAATGTCCATAATCTAAATGTTAGTCCTGTCCAAAACCAATTGTTTTGTCCGTCCCCATTCCACCTTATGTTGTGCTATGCGTGTGGCATGCCGGTGGACTTTTATATAAAGAACCCGGCAGAAGCAGCAAAGGACAACAAGTGTAAGTCAAACTTCCATCATATGAAATGTTTTGCGTGTGGGGGTGATTCTTCGTTTTGTGTTTTTAAGCCAGAGGCGGGAAACCGGGCACTGGCAGAGATGTCCGGGAGCTCTGCCTCAAGCCAGGATCGCCCGGAGAATTTGTAGAGGGTAAAAAGATAGACATTTTAAAGAGGGATAGGGAAAACAAGGTAAAGGAGAAAGTAGAGGAAAATAAGAAAGTTGAGCCGGTGAGAGAAAGTTTACACGTTAGGAAATTGAAATACGAAGAGGCAAGGAGACGAATATTTTGTGAGGAGTTGAACGCCAAAAAGAAGAAGAGAAATTTTGAAAAAATCCGAAAAATTAGGGAAAAGCAGAAATTGTTTAAAAGGCTAAGAAAGAAGATAATTTCAACTATTGTGACTGTGCAGGGCGATAATAGGTTGTTCGCTAAAACGGAGATCGGTGGACGACAGGCGCTCGCGCTCTTGGATTCCGGGGCCGGGGCCAGCTGCTTGGGGAAAAATGCCCATAAGTTACTCGAGGGAAAAGAAAATCTGATTCTGCCGATCCAGGGTCAAAATGTGAAGACAGCAAATGGGGGTGAAACCGCAGTAGTTGGAGTCGTGAATCTTCCAGTGCTTTGGGACGGTACCACTAGGGAGCTGGAATTCCTGATAGTGCCGGGGTTGCAACAAGAGGTCTATCTGGGAATCGATTTCTGGAAAGCCTTCCAGCTTAATGTAGTCAGTAGGGGGCCCCAAATCAACTCAAAGGTTAATGTCGTGTCAGAGCTTACACCTGCAGAGGGTGACTTGTCATTCGACGCGGTGCAACATGATCTGAGTCCTGAGGAGACTGTGGCTTTGGATCGAGTGAAAGCACAGTATCCTTCATTCGCGGTACTTGGGTTGGGTAAAACCGATGCAGAGGAGCACATCATCGAGGTGACGGATGAACACCTTCCCGTAAAGCAGCGTCACTACCCTATTTCCCCGGCAATACAAAAGTTGGTCTTCGCGGAACTGGACCGAATGCTGGAAATGGGCGTTATAGAGGAAAGCAACAGTTGCTGGAGTTCCCCCGTATCATTGGTAATAAAAGGAACCAAAAACCGCCTATGTCTGGACGCCCGAAAACTAAATGATCGCACCATCAAGGACGCCTACCCACTCCCACACATCGATGGTATTCTAAGTCGGCTTCAGAATACCAGGTACATATCTGCCATTGATTTAAAAGACGCGTTTTGGCAGATACCATTAGAGCGAAAGTCCAGGGAGAAAACTGCTTTCACTCTACCTGGTAGACCTTTGTACCATTTTACAGTAATGCCTTTTGGACTGTGCAACGCGGCACAGCGAATGTGTCGTTTAATGGACAAGGTCATCCCCGCTTCGCTTCGTGATTCTGTGTTTGTTTACTTAGATGATTTACTTGTTTGTTCTGAAAATTTTTCGTCCCATCTAGATTTGTTGTCCCGTGTTGCAAAATGTCTTCGTGATGCAAAATTGACTATAAACGTTGAAAAGAGCAAGTTCTGCTTTAAAGAAGTTAGATATTTGGGTTATGTTGTAGGCGATGGGTGTATCCGTACGGATCTTAATAAGGTGGCAGCAATGCGAGACTTCCCCGAACCCCGAACACCGAAGCAACTTAGACGGTTCCTAGGGATGACAGGCTGGTACCGTAGATTCATACAGGATTACGCGACCATTGCAGCACCACTGCACGACTGTCTCACTAAAGACAAAATTAAATCCTTTAAAATGACGGACGAAGCGATGCAAGCATTCGATTGTTTAAAGCAAAAACTTATTTCTGCACCGGTGTTAATTCACCCAGATTTCAACAAACATTTCTATGTGCAATGTGACGCATCAACGGACGGAGTTGGAGGAGTACTCTTCCAACTAGACGAGGACGGAAACGAACGACCGATTGCCTACGTATCCGCGAAATTAAATAAGGCACAACGCAACTACAGCATCACAGAGTTAGAGTGTTATGCGGCGGTCCTGAGCATAAAGAGGTTCCGGCCCTACATTGAGGGATTGCCCTTTACGGTGATAACTGACCATGCCAGTTTGAAGTGGTTGATGGGTCAGAAGGACTTATCTGGTCGGCTGGCAAGGTGGAGTTTAAAGTTGCAAGCCTATAATTTTGATATTCAACACCGTAAAGGCATCCAAAATGTAGTGCCGGACACCTTATCCAGGGCCGACATGAATGAAATTTTTTTAAGCGACAGAGTACTAGATATCGATGTCACCTCACCTTACTTTAAATCGACCGAATACCAAGAACTGATCGACACGGTGACATCGAACAAAGACAAGCTACCCGAACTGTGCGTATCAGACGGGTATGTTTATAGACGGACGCAATTTGACAAGGGGGAAGGGCTTCAAGGAGACCATGCCTGGAAACTCTGGGTGCCGACTGAACTTCGTTCAGGGTTGGTGGAAGCGTCGCATTGCTCGCCTTCCGCAGGGCATGGGGGAATTCATAAGACCCTCGCGCGCATTCGCGAAAGGTACTTTTGGCCCGGACTTGTGGCAGATGTGCAAAATTTTGTTAAAGGTTGCGATATTTGTAAAGGTAACAAAACCCAAAATGCTTTTCACAAACCTATGATGGGAAAACAACATATAACTGAACGCCCTTTTCAACGTTTATTTATAGATTTTATGGGTCCATACCCACGTACATGTGACGGTAATGTTTATGTGTTTGTGTGTCTAGATCATTTTTCGAAATTTGTGTTTTTGAAACCCATGCGTAAGGCAACCTCAGCAGAAGTAGTCAAATTTTTGGAAAAGGATGTTTTTCATGTTTTCGGAGTGCCAGAGTACGTGCACTCTGACAATGGCAAACAGTTCGTGTCAGAACTGTTCACATCATTTTTAGCTAAATACGGTACAACCCATATAAGGACGGCATTCTACTCGCCACAAGGCAATGCGGCTGAACGAGTCAATCGATCAGTACTACAAATAGTTAGGTCCTACGTAGGAGAGAATCAAAAGAATTGGGACAAACATATAAGTGATGCAGCGTTCGCTTTAAGAAGTGTGACCCATTCAGCTATTAATACGTCGCCATATTTTGCGTTATTCGGTATGCCAATGGTGCAACATGGGGCATCGTATGAACTATATAGGAAACTGGGCGCAGTCAAGGATGTAGACTGTGAGGTAGAAACATCTGCAGATAAACTACAGGCGCTTCGTAATAAGATCATGCAAGAGCTGAGGTTAGCCCACGAACGCAGTAAAAAGGTTTACAACACTAGAAGTAGGGATGTGTCGTTCAAAATTGGACAAATGGTATACCGCCGAAATTTCAAACAGAGTTCCCAAATAGACAACTACAATCCTAAACTTGCCCCAAAGCAAGTAAAGTGCGTAGTATTAAAAGTAATTGGCAACTCTATGTATGAACTCGGCGATGTAAATGGAAAGAAAATCGGGGTATACCATGCTAAAGACATATTTGTGGCATGAAGTTATTATATGTTGAATGTTGCATGTTATTTATTACTTACCTTCGTACCTGGAAACTTGACCTTAGAAAATTGACATAGAAATTTTTGTTTTTGTAATTATTTATGCAATTAGTTTTGGTTTTATTGACCTACTAATGTAATTATACAAATTTTGACTTGACATTTTACGTAATTATACACTTGCAACTTGACTAAGTTTTCTTCAATCTGTGATATAGTTTTAGGTTAACCTGTGATATAGGATTAGGAGGCTCATCTGTGATAACCTAGGTTAAGTTTTGCTTTAAACACCAGTGATATTAGATTTAGTTTTGATAGTTTATTTAAATTTGTGTTGTAATAATTGCTAAATGTGCTAGATGTTGCACAAAGAGGTTTGACAAGAAGCGAACTTGAAGCCCGGCATTAGATCGTGGGTCGAGGCCACACGTTAGCCCAGGATTTACAAACCAACCCAAGGCTGCGTTATGAAACTCTTTTACGCACACGCTCCATGATGCAGGCACCATCGGCGGATGCGAGCCTGTAACGACAGCCTTTGAAGATTTCTCTGACTACGCACAAGCGGGTATATGAACAGATGTATGGGTAACCGCTAACCGAACACCCTTATTCGTTTTTACGATATTAGCATAGCGGATGCTTATTAGTGTGAGTGGGTTAAAATGTTGCTTATACATGAGCGCATATACTTGCCGCTTAAGGGTCGAACGTGGATTGGTTTGACCATAGGCAGGCAGGCGATTCGAGCCTTACGGCTTCGGAAATGCCGCAAGGATTAATGTGTATAAAAGGGGATTCCGCTGATCGACGGATCAAATTGGAAAAAGTCGCGGTCTTAACCAGTGCCAAAGTGTTCAAAAATAAAAGTTTAATTTTAAAGTGCGTTATAATCACCTTAAGGTGTGGGTGCGCGTGTGAAAATAAAAGTATATTTTGTATAAAGTGCGGTTTCACGTCAAAGTAGAAGCGGTCGAAAAAGAAATACATATAGTGAATCCTCTCGAGGAAACTAGCCAGCGCCAGGAGAGCCGCCACCCAAGGCGTGAAAAATCCACCACAAGAATCCATCAGTCACCGGTAAGTCACTTTGAAAAATTTTGAAAATTGTTGAAAAACTTTTTTTTGCATTAAAGTCCTTTAAATTTAATTTTTGTGAAATTTTAATCGAATTAGTTTTGGTGAATTTGGAGATTTTTATTCTTGTGTAAATTCTCGATTAAAGTTTATTTTTGTAAAGTTAGATTGTGGTTTTCTGGCAAGGGCTCGAGAAATTTTTTTTATCAAAATAAATTCGGCTAAACAATACGAACAAATTTTTATGAATGTTTTGTAATTTTTGATCTCTCTGTTTATAAATTTTGTGGCCCTGAAAAGGACCGTTTATTCAACTACATCAGCATCCAGTAAAATTATTCCCAAAATACCTGTTAAATTATAATTTTTATATTTTTTTAATTTTTGTTAAATTTTTGTTATTTCTAAAATTCAAATCGAAAAATTCTTAAAGATTAAAAACTGCATAAATGCACTTACGTGTACATATGTATGCAAATATGTACACGAGCATGAACGCAAACAAATATTGTGGATTGTTGTTGTAAATAAAATTTTTTTACTTTGATCCAAACTATAATATTTTTAAACACCAATAAAAAAAAAAAATTTTTACCCAAAACCCCGTTGTTTTTTTTGGATTTTTGCTTGAATTTTTAATTTAGAAACGTTTTTAATTAAAATTCTAAAAATTCAAAAATATTAAAAATATGCACAAGTGCACTTACGTATACATACATACATATGTACACGAGCACATATGCAAACAAAGAAGAAGAAGAAATAAAACTTTTGAAGGAAATAATTTAGGAGATTTTTTTTTGATCATTTTATAAAAGAGAAAAATTTTTATTTAATAAAAAAAAAAAAAAAGCCAGAAAACCTAATTTAATAAGAAATTTGAAATCATGAATATTAGAAAAAAATTATACATTTTTATTGCAGCTCACGAAGCCGACCGAAGGCCGCGACATTTTTTTTGCCACAAACACACACATACGAATCTACACAGAATCATATCAACAAAACTACACAGGAATTATATAAAGTTTTTGGGCGCTAAAATTACCGAAGACAACAACAAACATCCACATCCCACATACACACATCAATTAACACTCCAGAAGAATTTTACTTGGCCAAAAGGCAACATTTTGGGGCCAAAACCAGGCTCAGAAATCTGGCCAATAATTGCATTCACACACACGCACACATGAAACACAAGAAACCCGACATCATACCAACACCGAATATTTGGATCAAACACTACGAAAGAGGGTAGAACACAACATTTCTTTACGACACGACATAACATCAGCAGCAGCAACATCTTTATTTGCCACAGCAACCTTCAAAGTGTTGGGAAACACTAAGTGGCGCAACCAACGACGACGGCAGCATTTCACAGCAACATTTTCTCCACCAACATTTACTCCTCAACATTTAGTTATCTACCTTTTATCTACACTTCACATATACAAGGCAGCACAAAACACAACACTAACACAATCACGCAGAAGAGCGAGAAGAGCAGCTCACCAACGATCTTTTTAATTTGTACACCACCATCATCACACACACGTTTATTAAAATTTATTAGGGTGCACCACTCAACATATTTTTTGGAAATTTTAAGTTTTTATTTTCTTGAGAATTTTTTTTGAATTTAATGAGTTTCCAATTTTAATTATTTATTATAATAAGTTTATTAATTTGATTAATTTAAGTTTTGTTAAGATTTACTGAATTTTTCTTACCTTTAGTTTTTTACACACTTAGATATAAATTTCTTCCTACATACTCACGCTTGCAAAATTGAACTTTAGTCTCCTTTCGTTTTGTTCTAAACATTTTAAAAAAATTTTTTTATAAACGCTTTTTATATTTTTTTATCATTAACTTTCTACTTTTTAATTTACAACTTATAACTTTTCTTCTTTCGATTCGATTTTTTTTATTTTTTACTTTCACTTTTCACCTTTAAATTTTTTTATCTTTGATTTTTTGCTCTTGTGTTTTTTTCAACCTTTATTGCCAATTTAGGCTATTCAAATTTTCTTAGGTTTTTTTTATTTCACTTTCAATTAAATTTTTTTAATCTTTTTTTATTTTTTTTTATCTTTTGCTTTTTTTTCCTTCTTTTTGATTTATAATTTCGTTTGCACTTGTGTTCTTTTTTTATCAGACTTTTTTCTCAATACACTTTCACTACACTTTCACTTCACTTTCACAATTTCTTACTTTTTTTACCCGACTCCTCGATTTGCATTTTTTTTTAATTTTTGTCTTCTTGACAAAAAAAAATAGTTTTTTATTCGACGCGAGGAGATTATTTTCGTTTACGAAAATTTTTTTTTGCATAAGCACAAATCAATGCATATGCACCGAACCACGTTGTAAAACTAAAACTTCAAAGACAATAGTTCTTAGAAATTAGCCTTGACCACGGTCAAGCGGTCAAAGCCCTATAACAGAACCACGGTCGTTTGAATAGTCTATGTTGTTTGTTTTTTTCTTTTACCTTTTTTTCAGTTCGTCGATTTTGGTACCAAATTCTGGCTGCTGAGTAAGGTGAGTTATTTTGTTACAAAAAAAAAAAAAAACAACATTAAACACTCACACACTGTACATACGTATATATGCATTGAGGTTTTTTTGTGAGAAACGCACTCTTATACATTTTTATGAATTCCCCGTACTATTGAGATCGGTTTTTTTGTTTAAAGTTTAGAGTTGATTTTTTACACACACATATACATTTTTTACTTATGATTTTGTCTTTCAATTTAGTGGGAGATTGAATGCACATACATACATATATACATATTATCTGTGGTACTTGCATTTTTTCTTTCATAGTTTTTTCATACATATTTACCTATATTAATAGAGGTGTTTGTGCATAAAGTTAATGAGGCATTAGGCTGGTGTAAATTTTGGAAATTTTTGTTCGAATTTTATTTCAAGGAAAATTTAGACTTAATTTAGTTATTATAGTTAGAAAATAAGTAAGTGTAATTATTTTGAATTTTTAACTAGTGTAAGGCGTTTTGGAATATTTTTGAATTAAGTGTAGGAATAAAAATTGTTAATCATTTTTCTTTGAAAAAGTTGGAGAAAACTTTCTTTGAAGTTCATGGGTTGAGTTTTTTTTGTGCGGATTAGCTCATAATATGTCTGGCTAAAGAAATACAGTTGTTGGTGCAGGTGTTGCCCTTGTGGCAACTGATGGTAAGTTGGGGTAGTTGAGAAAAGATGGGATAAACGTAAGTACTAAAAGACGGACTTTAGTCAGGTTTAAGGGGACTCTACTCGGGAAGCGGAGCCATAGTAGAGTCCAAAGGCTGTTCACATCTCGTGAACAGGAGGGGTGGGAAGGCTCCACCTGACTCGGACAGGTTTTCTCCCGCTTTTGTCCTTTTTCTTTTGTTTGATATCTTTCTCAGGCATGAACCCTAATTTTGCTTCGCAACTGTTGGGAAGGAGAAGTGGCAAGAACTGCGCCCCAATGCCGACGAGCCTCAGCCGGGCTACAACCATGCCGACTCGCCACTCCTCCTCTCCCGCACCAGGCAGTTACGTAACATAACTTAATCATAAAAACTATTCCAAGCATTTCCCTCCTACTGGAAAGGGTGTGAAGGTTTATGAGTTTCAAGCGACTAGCATAAGGTGGTAGATTATATAAGGGATCCCAGTGAAAATCTCTTAATGCAAAAAGTAAAAACTGTTTTTGGACTGATTCTAGCATATCTATATGGACTTGGTAGCGCGGGTTCCAGACTATTGAACCATATTCTAGTATCGGTCTGACTAATGAAGTAAAAAGAGCCTTAGTTACATAAGGGTCGCTAAATTCTTTAGACCATCGTTTGACAAATGCTAGAACACCTCTAGCCTTACCGGATGCTGCGTTAATATGATGATTGAAACTAACTGCTATCCATAGTAACCCCCAGGTCTACAAAGTAGTGAACCTGCTGAAGACTATAATTGTTAATTCTTTAGGAAGCCGGCTGAAGAGTTCTACGCGAGAAACGCATGTATTTAAATTTTTTAAGATTTAGTGGCATATCTTTTTTAATCGCACCAAGTAACTAGGGTATCTAAGTCAGATTGTAGCATAGATTCATCCTGACACGACGTGAATGACATGAAGAGTTTTACATCATCAGCGTACATTAAGATTTTTGAAAACATTATTGTAGTGGATATGTCGTTTATAAACAGCAAGAACAGAATCGGGCCGAGATGGCTCCCTTGAGGAACACCTGAAGAGACGTTAATAACATCAGATAAAATATTTTTTAACACTACTCTTTGAGTCCTGTCACTAAGGTAAGAAGATATCCAGCGATTGAGACCCGGCTGGAAGCCCAACTGATCAAGTTTATAAATAAGTAATGAGTGACACACTTTGTCGAAAGCTTTACTAAAGTCAGTGTAAACAACGTCAGTGTGCATGTTTTTACGAAAGCCGCTTGAGACATGAGTGGTGAATTCGAGTAAGTTTGTGACTGTCGATTTTCCCTTACTGAAACCGTGTTGGCAGTCAGCGATCAGCGTAGAGATTGGAGCCGTAAGTTGATTTGTAACAATAGCTTCAAACAGTTTTGGGATGGCAGAAAGTTTTGCTATGCCACGATAGTTCTCTATGGAGGACCTACTCCCACTTTTATGAAGTGGTATAAAAAAAGATTCTTTCCCCGCTGACGGAAAGACGCGACATTTCAAGGACAGATTAAACAAATTGGTGAGGGGCTTGTAAATATATTTCGCGTATTTTTTCAAAAAACAAGTAGGAATTCTATCAGGACCGTATTTATTGGAATCTTTCAAAGTATTTAGGTAAGATAAAACATCTTCGGCACATATGATTGGAGTATTAAATAAAATAATTCCGTGCAGTTTGTAAGGATAATTGCTAGTGTGTAAATTGGATACGTTAGAATAGTTCGAACTGAAAAATTTAGCAAAGGAATTTGCGATGTCATGGATATCGCTAGATGTAAGGTCTTGATATTTCATGGCTGTTCCTTCTTAGCATGCCAATTACACACAAAAAATTGCGAATTCAAACCCGTATATCTCGGTAACCATCCAATATTTTTACGCGAACTTTGGTGATATTTTTTTCTTACATGGCAGATCACTTTCAGCAAATTTCATTCAAATCGAATTTTTAGGTGGTCCGCTTGAGGAATTTTACCCCATATGTAGACAGCGATAGGGATCGGGATGGAGATACAACCTCTGCCGGGACAGCTTAATTTAGAAAATTCTAGGACGATTTTTATAGTGAATTTTCAGGGGTACACCTTGGTCGAAGGTAATTTTTCGAAAAAATTACAGTTTACGAGAAAAATTCGTAAAACCCTAAATGTTCACCTTTGCCCCCAAATAGCTTTTTTACCACACATGATATTAATGGGGACTTTTGAAGTTTTCTTTCTTTACCTAAGTTTAGCTTTGTCGCAATTTTTCTTATTTCAAATCTCTAATTTGAACGGAAATCAAAAAATATTATCCCATGAGTTTGGGACTCATATTCCAAATTTTATTTTTTACAGTCACATACAAACAAATTGCATAAACTTGCGCATTTCGGGGTGTCCCTGAATACGCTCCTGGATATAACAAATATAAATGAAAGCTTTATTTATGTTGATTATAGCTTTGTATATCCGGATGCAAATCATCTGTACTCGTATACGAAACTTTCTTATTGTTATGAAATTGGAGCCGTTTTCTGAAGTAAACTTTAAAATTTATCTTAATTTTTTCATACAAAATTTTTGTTTAGCGTGAACTTTAATATTTAAGGCTAGATGAGAAGACGCTCCTTTATATTATAAAATATTTTTATTATACGTTTTAATGAAAAAAAGCGAATAAAACGAGTGAAAAGTAATTTGTTTACATAAAATTTGTACAAACGACAACAAAAAATAAAATAAAATGAGATAAAATAAGATAAAATAAAATAAAATAAGATAAAGTGAAATAAAATAAAATAAGATAAAGTAAAATAAAATAAGATCAGATAAGATAAAATCAGATTTTTAATACCAATAACCCCCCCAAATTTGAGAACTGCACCTTATCATTAAAATTTAAAGAAAAATTTTACAACTTTGTCGACTTCTGCCAAACCCTTATCCCCGACCTAGAGTTCTGCCAAAAATTTTACCTTATTTCTAGAGTTAATACCTATAACCCCCTCAAATTTCAAAACTGCACCTTATCATTAGATTTTAAAGAAAAATTTTACAACTTTGTCGACTTCTGCCAACCCTTTATCCCCGACCTATAGTTCTGCCAATAATTTTACCTTATTTCTAGAGTTAAAAACTGTAACCTCTACAAATTTCAGAACTGCACCTTATGATTTTATTTTCAATAAAAATTAACACGTTTGAACGCACGCCAACGCATCCCTCCCCCCGAAGGACTTCTGCCGGCAACGCTACGCCGATTCTCAACTAGTAAGAAACGTATTTATATCATCACTCTTACTGCACCTTATCTTTTTTTTTTTCGTAGCCAGCTCTCCGTCTAATAATGGTCCGAGTCGATATTGGGACCACGTAGTGTACGCACGTTCAGAACGGTGGAGCTGTGTCTGCCGTCGATCATTACATGATCAATCTGGTTTCTTGTTCTTTGATCAGGGGAGAGCCAGGTGGCTTGGTGGATTTGTTTATGCTGGAACCTGGCTACTGGCAGCGGCGAAGTCAATCAACCTAGTGCCGTTGGGGGATGTTATATCGTGGAGACTAAATTTCCCAACTGTAGGACCAAAGAATCCTTCCTTGCCCACCTGGGCTTAAAGTATCGTTTCAAATGTTTAGTGGTATACGAATTTTTTTAAGTTAGAAAAAATCCAGACGTGCTGGACCAAAATGGACACCAGATTCGTGTTCAGCGCATCAAAATACATAGGGAGAAATCATGGTTCAATTATACCAGGTTAGCTTTTCGATGACAGATTGACAGTTGCGGCCATCTTGCTCCCTGAAAAATTGTCATTCACATTCTGGGTAGCCTTTTAGCAAATCATGTAAAAAAAGTAGTTTAAAATAGTAGTAGTTAGAAAAATAGTAGAGGTTGGCCTTTTGAAAATTGATGAATTTATCCTTAATAAGTGACTTTAAAGATTTTCCTTCTGTGATTAGAGTATGTTATTTTCATTCTTAATCATCAGCCAAGTGTGCATGAAAGAGTTGGAGGTAAATTTATTGGAACTGGTTAAATTTGGTTAGTAAAATGGTAATACTATCTCTTTGGCACACTTTTTTCGATCGTATTTATTACCCGAAAGCCTTTCAGGGAACTTTTAGTAAAAATTTATGTTAAGACTGCTTTACATGAGTCGGTGTCCTATTTCGATTTGAGGCTAGAATACTAGAAAACGGCTAGTCGGATAAAATTGTAGGCTATGCAGCTTTTGAAGGGAATCCGAGTTCGTACTCTTAATGTGAGGTAAAGTCTGTGAAATCTAAACTAGCGATGATAGACCTCTAGAGTTTAAGATCTGTGAGTTTTACAGTAATATTTTTTCACCTTTCTGAAAAATAAAGGCAATATAATTTTTGAAAAAAAAAACGAAATTTTTTTTGGCCCGTCGAATGTGTTAGTTAATTTTGTAATTTTTTATTTGCATTACAATTTATATCCTCCTTTTTCGATTTTTCTACTACCATTTCCTTGACGAAAGAAAAAAAAACATTCCTACTTTTTTATTCGCAAACGAAACCCGTACACATTTTCATATTGGGAGTGTCAATAATAAACGTCAAGGGAAGAACCTTCTTATAATTGAACCATGGGGAGAAATATAAAATGAGTAACATGACTTAAAAACCGAAACTCCTAATTTAAATTTTAATTTTTATATTAAGAGTATTCGTGTTATGTCTTAAGTTTACGAATCTCGTATATTTACGAGTTTACTACAGTTCTTATACGAACGCCCTTGCTAATCATTTGTGTTGTAGATTTAACCCAAACAACATTTTTAAGATTGAATTTCGAATATTCCTTTATTTGAATTTTAGTACAATTTCATTCCTTTTTTGTGATTATATTATCATACAAATGAGCACAGGAATAATCAAATATGTTTCTTTTTGATGATCAAAATTAATCTTCGAAATCATTTTTGAATCATTTAGATTATTAATTTCTGAGATTCAAATAAAGTTGGACATGAGTTTTTAATCATATTTTATGATCATATCGGAAATCTTTGAGTGACTAAATATTGAACTTCTACCTTTTAAAATTCTTGTTTAGTCGTTATTTTTTTTCTTGTAGACAAATATTTTTTCATATCAGAAAATTCAGAGAAATAATAGGGTTTTATCTAATTTTTTTAATAAAAAATAAAGAAATGTTAGACTATTGTCAAAAATTTCTTCAGGCAAGAAAAAAAAACACATGTTGCATGAAAAAACTTTTGACAATAGTCTAATAGTGTTTTTTTATGAAAAAAATTTAGAGAGAAGGACTCTAATAAATATAAAAAATATATTGAAAACGTCGAACGTTTTTCCTTTTGCCCTCAATATGCTCTCACTATCCTGCTCTTCTCTTGTGCAGCTTTAAAAAAAATACAAAACAAATGGATCAGAAAATGATTTCTAAAGATTAAAACAATATTTATAATATACATATAAAAAAATATGAAAAAATTAATTTAAAATGGATTAAAAAAATACTGCCATAAAATGATCCTAAATTATAGTTTTTAATTATCTGGAGAGTGATACTTGAATCTTTGTTAAAAATTTTCAAAATGTGCTGGCTGGGTAAGTACATACTCGCATATCAGCTGTTTGATAAATAAATAATAAACAAATCAAATGCCAGAAGAAATTAAAAAAAAATTTAAAATTTTGAAAAATTCTAAAGTAAAATTCTTTCAACGATCTACACCAAGAACATCGGCCCAGCTTATTAACGTAAGAAGGGAGAACCTAGGAACCCTCACTGGGTGTTATGCGGGACATGTAGTCAACGTTTTCACCTAAGAAAGTACCACACACTTCCAAGTTCCAACACAATTTAAAAAATTTTCGTGAAATTTTCAAAACTTTTTAATTATTTTATTTGAAATTTCAATTTAATTAATGAGATGTCAATCATTCTTTTTTGACTACGTATATTTAGCACGTCGTTTACGATCCAAATTTCATGCTTAAATTTACGATGAATGTGCTAAACATTTTTCATACAAATTTTGACACATGATATACGATGTCGTAAATTTAAGAGGTATAGCATAAATACGATGCAAATAGGAAATTACACGAATACCCTTATTGTTTTTAGTCTCCCCTGTAAAATTTGAAAAAGTGGACTTAGCACCTTTGCTTTCTAAGCCGACCATATATGACTCCCATCTCATTTTTGAATATGTTTTGAGTACTTTTCAATTTTTAGTAGTGCATTTATAGCGACTTGCCCTAGGTACCTACTGCTGAGTGTGAATACAATTAATTTTCAGGGAGATAATTACTTTTATTTAGTTCGATTTACTGCCTTCACACACAGAGACTCGGTGTTGCCTTTATCAGCAATTCCCTTTTGGTGTTGCTGAAAAGTTGCTAATGTCTTTAAACGTGGCGAGGAGTTGCAGTTTTTTTTTTAAGAAAAACTGTGTTGTTTGCTTCAATTTTTTGGAATTATTGCGCTGTGTAGCTGATTTCTGTTACTTATTAATATTTTAGACCGAATTTGGAAAAAAATTAACTCGGTACCATTTCCCTTCCGTCGTCGCTCTCTCTCCCATCATTCACAGAACAGCGAGAAATTGCTATCAACTTCTTTCCGCGTGTAAAGGCACTAATTAAAAACCAGTCAATTTAATTTAATGATTGAACGATGAAGTTACTTTCCACAACCTGCATACATATGCATACGAGTATGTACATACCCTGTCGGAAAAATACGATTTTAAAAAGTCGTTTAAAATGTGCTACTTCTAATCACGGTTGCCATTTTGGACCAAAATTGGTCCTTTTTTAATGTTTACTTCACTGGTCCACTTTGAACGATTGTAAGCCGGTTTGTCCGTGTGCAAAAATATTAGTGCGTGGACGGATTTCACCCTTAAATGCATACTGTGCCATATAAGGTAAATCGATCAATAAATCCTTCATAACTCCTGCAAAATAATATGCATCGGATCTTTTTTTTAACCGTATTAGAACTAAAAAATCAGCCTTTCAATAAAATGTTTTCACAGCTTTCTGACGTTTATATTTAGTCGTCGGCGAGCTAAACAAGCAAAATTTGACCTTCATTTTTGAACTGAGGTCATGCCTTTAAGGGTTAAGAGCACAGAGCATTTCGGTGGTACAGCCAATACTGACAACAATTGCCATCCTGAGCAATCAACTTTAACGCTCACTATAAATTTATAGCCCAGGGCCTGGATTCTATGACTGTGAGTTTTGAAATGTATACTTTTTATACCTTTCATGACATGAAATGGTATTATAACTTTGGTCCGATGTTTATATGTATGAGAAGAAGAAGAGATAGACCCACTAATAAGTATACCGTTATGATCAGGACGATGAGCTGATTCCATTTAGCCATGTCCGTCTGTCCATCTTTTTGTACGCAAACTAGTCCCTCAATTTTAGAGATATATCGATAAAATTTGGTATGGAGGCGTTATTTTATATGAGAAAAATGATTTATGGGAACCAGGAAGATCGAAACAAAACTACTCATAGCTCCCATACAATCCATTGTTCCGATAAACGGATTTCGGGCTATAACTTCTGTAATTAAAAAGCTAGTAACGTGAAATTTTGTAAGTATTGCTATTTTTAATTGTGAAATATCGATATTGAAAATCATTGAGATGGGATAAATATTTCATATAGCTCCCATACAATTGATTGTTCCGATATTTTCGGTATGAGCTAAAGTTAAATTCACACAGGCTGTACAGCTGAAGACAGCTTTCCTTACTTGCTTCCCACATATTTTAAATGATTAAACATTTTTAAATTTCAAAACTTCAAAACTCAAAACTCACAGTTAGAGAATCCAGACCATGATTCAATTATTACCAGGCCAGCCCTTCCCTGACAGATTTTCTCAATTGCGGCCATCTTGCTCCCCGAAAAATTGTCACATTCCGGGTAGCCTTTTAGCAAAATCATGTAAAAACAAGTAAGGAAGTCTAAGTTCGGGGGAACCGAACATTTAATACCCAGCGGTAATTTTTAGAACGGGATAACAATCATTAGGCCCTAGGAGGATTTACTTAATTTCCGTTACCGAATTATTTCAATTTATGTGATTTCCGATATCGAAAGTGGGCGTGGTTGGAGAGCGATTTTTTCCAGTTTCATCAGGTATACTCCCAACGATACTAGTATGATTTGTGCCAAATTCCATCGTTCTATCCTAATCAGTTTAAAAGTTACGACCATTCAAATTTTCAAAAATGTCTCCCTTAAAGGTGGGCGGTGCCACGCCCATTATAAAAAATTTATGAAAAATCTTAAGAGAATCGCCAGGGCGATTCACCTATAAAATTATATCATTTTAGCCATTTCAGCTGCCGAGATATGCCAATTTGCGTGATTTTCGAAATTTTCGACATCGTAAGTGGGCGTGGTTGGAGGGCGATTTTATCCAATTTCGTCAAGTATACTCCCACAACACTAGTATGATTTGTGCAAAATTCCATCGTTCTATCGTAATCAGTTTAAAAGTTACGCCCACTATAAAAATGTATGAAAAAATCATAAGAGAATGACCAGGGGTATTCACCTATAAAATTATATCATTTTAGCCATTTCAGCTGCCGAGATATGTCAATTTGTGTGATTTTCGAAATTTTCGATATCGAAAGTGGGCGTGGTTGAAGGGCGATTTTATCCAGTTTCATCAGGTATACTCCCAACGATACTAGTATGCTTTCTGCCGAATTCCATCATTCTGTCGTAATCAGTTTAAGAGTTACGACCAGTCAAATTTTCAAAAATGCCTCCCTTAAAAGTGGGCGGTGCCACGCCCACTATGAAAAATTTATGGAAAAATCATAAGAGGATGACCAGGGGGATTCACCTATAAAATTATATCATTTTAGCCATTTCAGCTGCCGAGATAAGTCAATTTGTGTGATTTTCGAAATTTTCGATATCGAAAAAGGGGGCATGGTTATCATCCGATTTCGCCCATTTTCAATAGCAACCTACCTTGGCCAGGAAGTAACCTGTGTACAAAATTTCATGCAAATATCTCAATTTTTACTCAATTTATCGTGTGCACAGACGGACAGACGGACGGGCATGCCTTAATCAACTCCTCTTTTAATTCTAAGAACTTTTATATATGGAACTCTATATCTATCTCGATTATTTTGTGCCGTTACATACAACCGTTATGTGAACAAAATTAATATACCCTTGTACTAGTACGCTGGGTATAAAAAGTATTTGGAAAAGTAATTTAAAATTATAGTAGTTTTTGAAAAGTAGTAGAGGTTGGCTTTTGGAAAATTGATGAATTTATCATTAATAACTCTCAATATTAATATATACTCAGCAATTCAACCCTGACTTAAAAGCTTTTCCTTCTGTGATTCGAGTATGCTATTTTCATTCTTAATCATCAGCCAAGTGTGCATGAAGAATTGGCGAATTTATTAGAAATGGTTGAAGTTGGTTAGTAAAGTGGTAATACTATCCCTTTGGCAGAGTTTTTCCGATAGTCTTTATGGCCTGAAAAGCTTCCAAGGATCGGCATGAGTCGATTTGACGTTCGACTGTATTCAACCATCAAATCGACACTTATTTTGAGGCTAGAATACTAGAAAACGACTAGTCGGAGAAAATTTTATGCTATCCAGCTTTTGTAGGGAATCCGGGTTCTTACAAAAATATGTTCAGGTAAATGGTGTTTTACAGCAATAGTTTGTCGTTTTTATACCAAATATAAGGTAAAGTCTGTGAAATCTAAACTAGCGTTGATAGACCTCTTGAATTTAATATAAAGATCTGTAATTTTTACAATATTTTTTCACCTTTCTGAAAAATAAATAATATATATATATATATATGTGTTAGTTTACTTTGCAATTTTTTATTATATTTCTTTGTTTTCATATATAAAGTATATATTTGTCGATTTAGATGTTCGTTCAATATTTCGATTTCATTCTGAAATCATCTTCAGGACTGGAAAAAACATATAAAAAAGCAAAAAGCAAAACATAGCAACGTTCCATAACAAAAAGCAAAAAACATATTAACAAATAAAACATAGCAGCGTTCCCTAATTTAGCACTTACACTCTTGAGTGCACCTGATCGACTAATTTAACAAATCTTACAAAAATAAGTACAAGGGCAAAAACGATAAACAAAAAGTAAACATCTTAAAAACCGTAATGGTAAACAAATTTTTACATAAACAACAATACTTAAAAAATAATAAACAGTGAGTTAAGCTCAGCATATTAGTGTTGGGATAGCATGTTTGGGACAACACTCTTCTCGCGAGCCGCTGTGGTTGTTGTAATCAGCTGTCTATAGCTACTCGCACATTTTTCGGTGTCTGCTTTGAAGTTCATTCGTTGATCTCTTGGTGTATTAATTATGTGAAGCATTTCTAATGTATATCTTTTGTTGTAATGCCTCTCTTGTTGGATTACTGCTACGTTGTTTAAATCTGGCGCGTGCCCAGTTTCTCTACAGTGTTGTGTCGAAGCTGTTTTATTGTCATTAGTGTGGTCCCGATTTTTAATATTTGATTTATGCGCGGAAATCCTTGTCTTCAATTTTGCTTTTGTAGTCCCGACATATACTTTATTGCATACGTGGGACCCGTCGCCGTTGCATGGAATTTGGTATATTATGTCAGATTTCTCGTATTTTTCGATTTTGTCCTTTGTGTTGCTGAAAATTTGTTGTACAGTATTGTTGTATGTAAAGGCCATTTGTAATCTCTAATACAATTTTTAGCTGTATTCACTACGGTTGATTTGCTGTGCTTGGAGCAGAAATTCATTAATCTGCCTGACGCTGTAGGCTTTTTATACCAGTCGAAGTATAATTTTTTGTTTTTTCTAATAACTAATGTATCTAAAAATGGTAACTGGCCATCTTTTTCAATTTCGTAGGTAAACTTTATTGATTTATTGTAACTATTTAATTTAGTCCGCATATCCTCTACAGTGTCTATTTTTACGATGGCGAACAAATCATCAACGTACTTGGTCAAAAGCCGGGGTTTATTCAACGAGTCTTGCTCAAATTTACTTAGCAATTCTTCCATTACTAAGTCTGCTAAGACAGGCGATGCCGGTGACCCCATTGGCATTCCTGATCGCTGTTCGTAGACCTTATTATTTAATTTGAAAAATCGGCTTTCTTTAATGGAAAACCTCACAACTTCTAAAAACAATTCTTTACTAATATTGGTATGGGCCTCCAATAAACTCCACTTTGAGGCAATGATTTCGAGAGCATGATCAACTGGGATACTGGGAAACAAGAAAACCACATCGAACGAGATCAGACATTCATCATAATCTATATAACTATTTTTCACCTTGTTTTTAAATTCTATTGAATCCCTCACCTTATATTTTGAGGTTTTGGTTAGATTTTTGAGAACGTTAACCACATATTGACATAGCTTGTAAGACGGGGAGTTGACCGACGAACATATAGGGCGCCTTCCTTGTGGATCTTGGGAAGACCATATAATCTTGGAGCGTTAGCCGTTTTACTTATTAGCCTGTATTTCTCCTTAAGATCAATTATTTTGTTTTTAAATAATTTCTCAACCAGTTCATTATTTTTATCCTGTAACTTATTCGTAGGGTCACGTTTCAGTACACAGAGCCAAAAATGCCTAATAAAATTAATAAGATTGTCTTTATGAACGGTTTTCAGGCTCAGGGGTAGTCAAGACGGCGGAAACGAAAAAAAAACCATACGCAAATCTATTTGGTTTAATGAGGAAATTCTTATTGATATTATCAAGTGCAATTTCTTCTTTTTTCTTTGCGATTTCTTTTCATATGTGTTATTAATAAGAAAATCTTCTCGAAATTTCTGTCAAAATATTGAAAAAAAGCTGAAAGAGAAAAACTTCTTATTTTAATAAGATGATCTTAGGGTTCCTAACAATAAGATTTGACTTATTAATGTTTTCAAAGGAAAATCTTGCTGAAAACGGACTGATTTCTTAGGGTTCTTAACAAGAAGATGATCTTAGGGTTCCTAACAAGAAGATATGACTTATTAACAGATTTCCGCATAATTGTATGTGTTAATAAGACGATCTTAGGGTTCCTAACAAGAAGATCTGACTTATTAACTGATTTCCGCATAATTGTATGTGTTAATAAGACGATCTTAGGGTTCCTAACAAGATGATTTGACTTATTAATGTTTTCAAAGGGAAAACATATTTCCGCATAATTGTATGTGTTAATAAGACGATCTTAGGGTTCCTAACAAGAAGATTTGACTTATTAACAGATTTCCGCATAACTGTATGTGTTAGTAAGACGATCTTAGGGTTCCTAACAAGAAGATTTGACTTATTAATGTTTTCAAAGGGAAAACATATTTCCGCATAATTGTATGTGTTAATAAGACGATCTTAGGGTTCCTAACAAGAAGATTTGACTTATTAACAGATTTCCGCATAATTGTATGTGTTAATAAGACGATCTTAGGGTTCCTAACAAGAAGATTTGACTTATTAATGTTTTCAAAGGGAAAACATATTTCCGCATAATTGTATGTGTTAATAAGACGATCTTAGGGTTCCTAACAAGAAGATTTGACTTATTAACAGATTTCCGCATAATTGTATGTGTTAATAAGACGATCTTAGGGTTCCTAACAAGAAGATTTGACTTATTAACAGATTTCCGCATAATTGTATGTGTTAATAAGACGATCTTAGGGTTCCTAACAAGAAGATTTGACTTATTAACAGATTTCCGCATAATTGTATGTGTTAATAAGACGATCTTAGGATTCCTAACAAGAAGATTTGACTTATTAATGTTTTCAAAGGGAAAACATATTTCCGCATAATTGTATGTGTTAATAAGACGATCTTAGGGTTCCTAACAAGAAGATTTGACTTATTAACAGATTTCCGCATAATTGTATGTGTTAATAAGACGATCTTAGGGTTCCTAACAAGAAGATTTGACTTATTAACAGATTTCCGCATAATTGTATGTGTTAATAAGACGATCTTAGGGTTCCTAACAAGAAGATTTGACTTATTAACAGATTTCCGCATAATTGTATGTGTTAATAAGACGATCTTAGGGTTCCTAACAAGAAGATTTGACTTATTAATGTTTTCAAAGGGAAAACATATTTCCGCATAATTGTATGTGTTAATAAGGCGATCTTAGGGTTCCTAACAAGAAGATTTGACTTATTAACAGATTTCCGCATAATTGTATGTGTTAATAAGACGATCTTAGGGTTCCTAACAAGAAGATTTGACTTATTAATGTTTTCAAAGGGAAAACATATTTCCGCATAATTGTATGTGTTAATAAGACGATCTTAGGGTTCCTAACAAGAAGATTTGACTTATTAACAGATTTCCGCATAATTGTATGTGTTAATAAGACGATCTTAGGGTTCCTAACAAGAAGATTTGACTTATTAATGTTTTCAAAGGGAAAACATATTTCCGCATAATTGTATGTGTTAATAAGACGATCTTAGGGTTCCTAACAAGAAGATTTGACTTATTAATGTTTTCAAAGGGAAAACATATTTCCGCATAATTGTATGTGTTAATAAGACGATCTTAGGGTTCCTAACAAGAAGATTTGACTTATTAACAGATTTCCGCATAATTGTATGTGTTAATAAGACGATCTTAGGGTTCCTAACAAGAAGATTTGACTTATTAATGTTTTCAAAGGGAAAACATATTTCCGCATAATTGTATGTGTTAATAAGGCGATCTTAGGGTTCCTAAGAAGAAGATTTGACTTATTAACAGATTTCCGCATAATTGTATGTGTTAATAAGACGATCTTAGGGTTCCTAACAAGAAGATTTGACTTATTAATGTTTTCAAAGGGAAAACATATTTCCGCATAATTGTATGTGTTAATAAGACGATCTTAGGGTTCCTAACAAGAAGATTTGACTTATTAATATTTTCAAAGGGAAATCTTGCATCATCATCAGCAGACATCATGTAAGAACAATTATACGCTGAGAAGCAGAAGTACCCGATGGCTCGATGGTAAGCACCTGTGTTCAGCATTCAATATGTGGTTAGTTCGATTCGCGGTGGAGGCAATATGGCAAGTGTGGAAGGCAATGTAAGGAAGAGTGCGGTGAGATGGCTTGAAGGAAATATAAAAAGGCAACATAAGAAGGTAAAGGCAATACAAGAGAAATCTAAAACTGAATCGTAACTGATAATCTGAAGTTCTCGAAGACAATATAAGAACTCTGAAATATAATTTTTATTTTCTTCTCAATAATATGTGATTTCATTTTGAAAACATTAATAAGTCGAATCTTCTTGTTAGGAACCCTAAGAAATCAGTTCGTTTTCTGCAAGATTTCCCTTTGAAAACATTAATAAGTCAAATCTTATTAACACATACAATTATGCGGAAATCTGTTAATAAGTCAAATCTTCTTGTTAGGAACCCTAAGATCGTCTTATTAACACATACAATTACGCGGAAATATGTTTTCCCTTTGAAAACATTAATAAGTCAAATGTTCTTGTTAGGAACCCTAAGATCGTCTTATTAACACATACAATTATGCGGAAATCTGTTAATAAGTCAAATCTTCTTCTTAGGAACCCTAAGATCGCCTTATTAACACATACAATTATGCGGAAATATGTTTTCCCTTTGAAAACATTAATAAGTCAAATCTTCTTGTTAGGAACCCTAAGATCGTCTTATTAACACATACAATTATGCGGAAATCTGTTAATAAGTCAAATCTTCTTGTTAGGAACCCTAAGATCGTCTTATTAACACATACAATTATGCGGAAATATGTTTTCCCTTTGAAAACATTAATAAGTCAAATCTTCTTGTTAGGAACCCTAAGATCGTCTTATTAACACATACAATTATGCGGAAATATGTTTTCCCTTTGAAAACATTAATAAGTCAAATCTTCTTGTTAGGAACCCTAAGATCGTCTTATTAACACATACAATTATGCGGAAATCTGTTAATAAGTCAAATCTTCTTGTTAGGAACCCTAAGATCGTCTTATTAACACATACAATTATGCGGAAATATGTTTTCCCTTTGAAAACATTAATAAGTCAAATCTTCTTGTTAGGAACCCTAAGATCGTCTTATTAACACATACAATTATGCGGAAATCTGTTAATAAGTCAAATCTTCTTGTTAGGAACCCTAAGATCGCCTTATTAACACATACAATTATGCGGAAATATGTTTTCCCTTTGAAAACATTAATAAGTCAAATCTTCTTGTTAGGAACCCTAAGATCGTCTTATTAACACATACAATTATGCGGAAATCTGTTAATAAGTCAAATCTTCTTGTTAGGAACCCTAAGATCGCCTTATTAACACATACAATTATGCGGAAATATGTTTTCCCTTTGAAAACATTAATAAGTCGAATCTTCTTGTTAGGAACCCTAAGAAATCAGTAAGTTTTTGGCAAGATTTCTCTTTGTAAAGATTAATAAGATTTTCTCTTCAAAAATAAAAAGAACTTCTTCTTGAAGAAAATCTATAGAGATATCATATGACTTTTGTTCTATTTTATTAGGCAGTGTTGGCTCTGTGTATGCGATAAGCCGAAATATCATTAACAATTTGTTGTATTTTCTTGTCGTAGTCTGATTTGTCCATCAGTACCGTGACATTACCTTTGTCGGCATTCAAAACTAATAAATTTTTATTCTCTTTGAGGAATTTCTTGGTCGAGTGTAGGGTGTTTAAAATGAACCTGTCACGCGGGTTATTTTTTGACTTGTTTATATGGTCTCTTATTAAATTGGTAAAATTGTTCCTCTCAATTTCTTGCTTTTCTTTGTCTTGTATCGTTTGGATACAGTCCTCTCCGTCAGCAATTAATTTAAATAATGGGAACTTTTCATTGGTTGTTGGAAGAGAGAACTTTGGACCTAAAGAAAGTAGCCACTGGGTATCTGTCGGTATATTAGTGTGCGTCGTATTGCAAAACCACTCAGGTACGCTTTTGATGTTAAGAGATTGTTTTTGAACGTCTTTGAGTCTCTCGAATTTGTTGGTTTGTGTATTTTTTACTTTCGTCTCTAAAATATGTGTTAACGTTTTCTCACTTTCGAAAAATACGGTCGCGTCTTCCGTGTCAAGTTTTTGTTGTAATATATTTCTTATATTATTTACTTCTTTTTCTTTCAGCTTCAGAAGTTCATGCTTCGCTCTGATAATGAGATTCAAAAGTTTGCTTTGCACTGTATTCACATACGTTGTTGCTGCATTCGTAATCTGCTTCGATATTCTCTTCTCGCTGGTGTTACAGTTGAGAACGTAGGAAATTGTTTTTGTGGCATTACTTATAAACATAGGTATTATTGCGCTCTTTCTGCATCTCACTAAAAACTTTATTGTTTGCTTTAGCTTGGTTAATTGCTGTGTGCTGTGTTGGTAACGTTTTATGTATGTTCTAGTATCAATATGATATTTGTTTTTTATATTTTTGTAGATTTTCCTTGTGTTGTTGTTAATACGGTGTGCTCCCCGTTCCATAATTATATTTCTTTGTTTTCGGCCTTTGTTTTGTAAAATTTAAGAAATTATTTTCGACGGCCGCCATGGTGTAGCGGTTAAGTGTTCGGCCTTCTACACCAAGCCGTGGCGGTTCGATGCCCGGCAAAAGTAACAACAAAAATTATTTAGAAAAAGAATTTTTCTAAACGGGGTCGCCCCTCGGCAGTAGTTTGGCAAACTCTCCGGGTGTATTTCTGCCATGAGAAGCTTCTCAGCAAAAAATTCATTTGCTTTGCAAGTGCCGTTCGGAGTCGGCAAAAAACTGTAGGTCCCGCCAACTTGTAGGAAGCAACACACCACAAGTTGGAAAGAGAAGCTCGGCTAAAAATCTCGTTAGAGGTTATGATAACCTGTTAGTATATCGCCGCCATTAGTTTTTTTTTCGAGCATGAATAAAAACACCAAAAATGATGGTTTAATATATAAAGTATATATTTGTCGATTTAGATCTAATCTAATCTTGGCTTGCGTCATAATGACGCTTAACCGCCTAGGCGATTTTGGCCGTTTCGAATCAAAGCACGCCAGTCATTCCTTTTTAGCGATAACTGACGCCAATTGGAAACCCCAAAGGAGTACAAGTCATCCTCCACCTGTTGTTTCCATCTCAGTCGAGATGTGCTGCCGAATTCGGGTGTCGATAGTAAAACTTTCTGTGCTGGAGCTTCTTTTTCCATTCGCATAACATGACCCAGCCAGCGGAGCCTTTGGGCTTTAATCCGCTGAACTATGGTCAGGTCTGCGTAAAGCTCGTACAGCTCATCGTTGAATTTCCTTCGATACTCGCCGTTGGCATCACGGGAAGGACCATAAATCTTCCGGAGAACTTTTCTCTCAAATACTCCAAGGGCCATCTCATCTTCTCTGGATACTGTCCATGATTCCGAGCCGTACATCAGGACTGGTATGATGAGAGACTTATAGAGCGTGATCTTTGTTCTTCGAGAGAGGACTTTACTTCTCAATTGCCTACTCAGTCCAAAGTAGCACTTGTTGGCAAGAGTGATTCTCCGTTGGATTTCTAGACTGATATTATTTTCGGTGTTACTGCTGGTTCCCAAATAGACGAAATCTCTCACCGTTTCAAACTTGTAGCCATCAACGGTGACTTGCCTGCCAAGGCGCAGGTGCGCCGATTCTTTCTTTGATGACAGTAGGTACTTCGTCTTGTCCTCGTTCCCCGCAAGACCCACTTTTTTCGCTTCTTTATCCAGCCCAGAGAAGGCAGCACTTACGGCGCGGTTGTTAAGGCCAATGATATCAATATCATCGGCATACGCCAGCAATTGTACGCTCTTGTAGAAGATTGTGCCATTGCGGTTTAGCTCTGCTGCTCGAATTATCTTCTCCAGCATCAGGTTGAAGAAATCGCACGAAAGGGAGTCGCCCTGTCTGAAGCCTCGTTTGGTTTCAAATGGCTCAGAGAGGTCCTTCCCGATTCTGACGAAGCTGTTGGTATTGCTCAGCGTCATTTGGCAAAGCCGTATAAGCTTTGCAGGGAAGTCAAACTCAGACATGGCGGTATACAGGCAACTCCTTTTTGCGCTGTCAAAAGCGGCTTTAAAATCGGCAAAGAGGTGGTGTGTATCGATCCTTTTATCATGGGTCTTCCCCAGGATTTGGCGTATCGTGAAAATCTGGTCGATGGTAGACTTACCAGGTCTAAAGCCACACTGATAAGGTCCAATCAGTTTGTCTACGATGGGCTTCAGTCTTTCACACAATACGCTAGAAAGAACCTTATATTAAGAAGACTGATTCCGCGGTAGTTGGTGGGGTTAGCGGGATCGCCTTTCTTGTGGATTGGGCAGAGCACACTTAAATTCCAATCTGGAGGCATGAACTCGTCTGACCATATTCTGCATAAGAGCTGATGCATGCTTTTTACCAGCTCTTCGCCTCCGTGTTTGAACAGCTCGGCGGGTAGTCCGTCTTTTCCAGGCGCTTTGTTGTTTTTGAGCCGGGATATAGCTATCCTCACTTCTTCATAGTCAGGTGGTGGGACGACCTTTCCATCGTCAGGGATTGGGGTATCGGGTTCAACGTCTCCCTCGCAGTTTAGCAGTGAGGAGAAGTGCTCCCTCCATAATTTAAGTACACTCTGGACGTCGGTTACCAGGTCGCCATTATTGTCCTTACAGGAACTTGCCCCGGTCTTTAAACCTTCCGTCATCCGCCGGATCTTTTCATAGAATTTTCGGGCATCGTTCCTGTCAGCCAGCGTCTCAAGCTCCTCACACTGACCCCTTTCGGCCTCACGTTTCTTTTTTCTGAAAAGGCGTCTCTCTTCCTGCTTCGCCTCACGATAGCGTTGCCATACACTGCGGGTTGCGCCCGTTCGCAACGTCTCCCTGTATGCAGCGTCCTTTTTTTCCGAGGCTGTGGTGCATTCCTCATCGTACCAGTTGTTCTTGCGGGCTCGCCGAAACCCTATAGTGGCTTCAGCGGCGGTACGTAATGAGTGAGAGATATGCTTCCATTGCTCGGTTACATCGTTAGGTCGAGGATTGCTCTCCGATAGCAGGTGTGAGAGTCGAGTGGAGAAATTATCAGCTGTCTGTGTCACGCGCAGCTTCTCGACGTCAAACTTTCCTTCCGTTACTGTGCGTACTTTCTTCGCTGCACAGAGGCGTGTGCGTATCTTGGCTGCAACAAGATAATGGTCCGAGTCGATATTGGGACCGCGTAGGGTACGCACGTCTAGAACGGTGGAGCTGTGTCTGCCGTCGATCATGACATGATCAATCTGGTTTCTTGTTCTTTGATCAGGGGACAGCCAGGTAGCTTGGTGTATTCGCTTATGCTGGAACCTGGTACTACTGATGACCATATTGCGGGAAGCGGCGAAGTCAATCAACCTAGTGCCGTTGGGGGATGTTACATCGTGGAGACTGAATTTTCCAACTGTAGGACCAAAGACTCCTTCCTTGCCCACCTTGGCATTAAAGTCGCCGAGCACGATTTTGATATCATGCAGGGGGCAGCGATCATAGGCTTGTTCAAGTTTATCGTAGAAGGAGTCCTTCTCTGCGTCGTCCGTCTCCTCAGTCGGCGCATAGGCGCAGATAAATGTTATGTT
This sequence comes from Campiglossa producta, assembly GCA_964058755.1. Lineage (NCBI taxonomy): Eukaryota > Metazoa > Arthropoda > Insecta > Diptera > Tephritidae > Campiglossa > Campiglossa producta. The sequence continues at coordinate 91,836,881 of CAXKVI010000003.1, read as the reverse complement.
GAAAAACCTCGCCTTGATGCGGATCGCAGCGAGACGCTCGTCCACAGGAGTGAACGCTAGTACTTGGCGGCGAAGTCTCTTTCCCACCACAAATCCTACACCACGCGCTTTGCCGCGTGTCTGGCCGCTGTAGTATACGTCACAAGGACCGATGACCGTCTTTCCTTGCCCCGTCCATCGCATTTCCTGCAGGGCGGTGATGTCAGCCTTTGCGTTCGCGAGGACATCAACCAGTCGGGCAGCGGTACGCTCCCTAGAAAGGGTCCGGACATTCCACGTACATGCCCTAATATCCTTCTCATTGTCCTTACTTCGTTTTGCCGGGTCGTCAACATTAAAGGGGGTTCTCATCCGAGGCTTTTTCGATTTTTTCACTGGACTAGATTTTTTACGTGGCGGGTCCCAAACCCAGCGCACAACCCGTTTCGGGGTTTTGAAAATATTTTTACACATTTATATAGCTTCAAGACAGACGCCCGCTTGCAGCCGCACCTCATGGTGAACAGACGCTGCGCAAAAGACCTCGGTGAGCCCTTAAACCAAGTATGTCAGAGTGGCCCCACCGAGGCTCCCTCTCTTTCTGCCGCGAGCCTAGAATAGCTCACGTTGCCCAGAGTGTACGAACGAGGACGCAAGAGTCGGAATTGGCCAAGGTCACACAGCAACCACACCCCAATACACTCCAATTTAGATATTCGTTCAATATTTCGATTTAATTCTGAAATCATCTTCAGGACTGGAAAAAACATATAAAAAAGCAAAAAGCAAAAAACATATTAACAAATAAAACATAGCAACGTTCCATAACAAAAAGCAAAAAACATATTAACAAATAAAACATAGCAGCGTTCCCTAATTTAGCACTGACCACAGCGGCTCGCGAGAAGAGTGTTGTCCCAAACATGCTGTCCCAACACTAATATGCTGAGCTTAACTCACTGTTTATTATTTTTTAAGTATTGTTGTTTATGTAAAAATTTGTTTACCATTACGGTTTTTAAGATGTTTACTTTTTGTTTATCGTTTTTGCCCTTGTACTTATTTTTGTAAGATTTGTTAAATTAGTCGATCAGGTGCACTCAAGAGTGTGGGGTCAATGTCATAGCAGACTTAGTAATGGAAGAATTGCTAAGTAAATTTGAGCAAGACTCGTTGAATAAACCCCGGCTTTTGACCAAGTACGTTGATGATTTGTTCGCCATCGTAAAAATAGACACTGTAGAGGATATGCTGACTAAATTAAATAGTTACAATAAATCAATAAAGTTTACCTACGAAATTGAAAAAGATGGCCAGTTACCATTTTTAGATATATTAGTTATTAGAAAAAACAAAAAATTATACTTCGACTGGTATAAAAAGCCTACAGCGTCAGGCAGATTAATGAATTTCTACTCCAAGCACAGCAAATCAACCGTAGTGAACACAGCTAAAAATTTTATTAGAAGAGCGCTAACCATTAGCGATGAGATATATCACGACAAAAATATAGGAATTATAAAATATATACTTAAAAACAACGACTTTCCGGTAAATATAATAAATAGCTATATCCGCGCTCAAAAGTCCAGCATTAATCGAGCAAATAACAATAGTAATAAATGTCCCTGGACTGTCCAACAGTCTTAAATATTCTAATATTTATGACCATGAGAGATTCCAAATGGCCTTTACATACAACAATACTGTACAACAAATTTTCAGCAACACAAAGGACATAATCGAAAAATACGAGAAATCTGACATAATATACCAAATTCCATGCAACGGCGACGGGTCCCACGTATGCAATAAAGTATATGTCGGGACTACAAAAGCAAAATTTCCGCGCATAAATCAAATATTAAAAATCGGGACCACACTAATGACAATAAAACAGCTTTGACACAACACTGTAGAGAAACTGGGCACGCGCCAGATTTAAACAACGTAACAGTAATCCAACAAGAGAGGCATTACAACAAAAGATATACATTAGAAATGCTTCACATAATTAATACACCAAGAGATCAACGAATGAACTTCAAAGCAGACACCGAAAAATGTGCGAGTAGCTATAGACAGCTGATTACAACAACCACAGCGACTCGCGAGAAGAGTGTTGTCCCAAACATGCTGTCCCAACACTAATATGCTGAGCTTAACTCACTGTTTATTATTTTTTAAGTATTGTTGTTTATGTAAAAATTTGTTTACCATTACGGTTTTTAAGATGTTTACTTTTTGTTTATCGTTTTTGCCCTTGTTCTTATTTTTGTAAGATTTGTTAAATTAGTCGATCAGGTGCACTCAAGAGTGTAAGTGCTAAATTAGGGAACGCTGCTATGTTTTATTTGTTAATATGTTTTTGGCTTTTTGTTATGGAACGTTGCTATGTTTTATTTGTTAATATGTTTTTTGCTTTTTTATATGTTTTTTCCAGTCCTGAAGATGATTTCAAAATGAAATCGAAATATTGAACGAATATCTAAATCGACAAATATATACTTTATATATGAAACCATAATTTTTGGTGTTTTTATTCATATATATACATATATGGCCTAGAGCTCGAAAATAATTTCTTAAATTGTTTTTTATTACAATTTATATCCTCCTTTTTCGATTGTTCTACTAACATTTCCTTGACGAAAGAAAAAAACATTCCTACTTTTTTTATTCGCAAACGAAACCCGTACACATTTTATATTGGGAGTGTCAATAATAAACGTCAATGGAAGAGCAAACCTTCTTGTAATTGAATCATGCTAGTGTTAAGAGGGCTAAAAAAATGTCTGTTAAATTGACAATGATCTTTGACGTTAACGGGAACTCGAGAAACGGCCCTTAGACTAATTTTATCGAAAAGTTTCGCAGGTCGAAGTATCTGTTCACGATTATGCCCATTAGGCCCGATTTCACAGACGCAGGTTAACTTAACCCAGCAAACCTTTAGGCTTGAGTTACGTTTGATCTTAAGTTGAGAACTAAGGGGCTTCTCAAACCTCAAGCGTTGTTTCTCAACAGGAAAAACACTTGTGAACGATGGCGTTCTCAAGCAAATGGCATTTTTTATATGAAAAATAAAAACGCTGTTTCGCAAGTTGAGAAAGGGATAGTTCTCAACTTGTACTCCAAAGGGATTCTCTAATTGGACTCAAGGTTATCCCTGAAAATAAATACCGAAAAAAATAAACCATGATTTTTCCAAGTTAAATGCCATGAATTAGTTGACAAAAATTTTTATTTACATAAATTTTAATCTAAGCTCTTCAAATTTAATTTGAATATTAGAAGCTGGAGAATATGCTGGATATCAACTTGAGAACTACAAATGTTATCAAAATATCTCGAATGTTGGAGAATACTTGGAGAATGATGTTGGATATCAACTTTAGAACTACAAAGTTATCAACATATCTCTAAGGCCCGGGTTTTCAGTGCAGGTTTAAACTACAGACAAAGTTGACTAGAGTTTACCCCATACGAATTGGCCGCTTAAACTAAGTTTAAACTCGCGCTGAAGTTTAAACTTGCACTGAAAACCCGGGCCTAAGGTTGGAGAATACTTGGAGAATGATGTTGGATATCAAATTGAGAACTACAAAGTTATCAAAATATCTATAAGGTTGGATAATACTTGCAGAATGATGTTGGATATCAATTTAAGAACTACAAAGTTATATAAGGTTGGAGAAAAATTGGAGAATTGCGTTGGATATCAACTTGAGAACTATCCACATTTGCAAAGGTTGAAGAAAAAGTTGAGCCATGTTTGCTGGGAAGTTTCTCAGTTAAATATGGATTCGCAATTTTTTAAAGTTATTTAATTGAATTTTTACTTCATAAATTGTTGGTACCTATACGAAATTCTCATTTCTGACCACAGGTTAACTCACCAAAGTTGGACAGTTAACCTTAGGTTAACTCAAAATGAAAATTGGAAATCTGTGGAGCGTAAGTTACCCAGTCACTGTGAAATCGGCCTTTAAAATAAATAAAACAATTAAGGAACTCTTAATTTGTGTGAAATCCAATCTATCTGCGTGTCGATTTTTTTGTACATATTTAACAAGAAATCGAATTTTTCCAAAAATTTCTAAAAAATCAATTGCGTGCATTTTTTTAATGTACACAACAAATTTAGTTCTTTTGGGTTTAGAACGAAATTCATAATCACCTTCGTTGTATTACTGAAAATATTAAATAACGTCGCTCCTATAAATCCAGTTTGGTCCACTATTCCTCGTTTTGGTCCTTTTTCTCAAAATGATTTGTCCACTGTTTGGGTTTGAAGTGGCAACCGTGCTTCTAATCTAAATGGGTTAAGCTTGCTTCTTGTAATAATCAAATAAACTTATATTTTTGAATATAGGTAAATACTGTTTAACAAAAAACGCAATACAAAAATCAACTTGTTCGTATACTTTTTGATAGTATTTCTTTTTTGACCATTGTTAAACTGTTGTAAAGTTATAATATTTCAGGCAGTAAATAAAACACGACACTTTCAATGGTAATACAAACCGGAAGAGGAAAAAAAAGAATTGCATTTTATTTGACATAACATATATGATAGTATACACAACAGTGTTGTATTTAATAGTATGAGGTATCATTCAATTTTATATTTCAACACCTTTCCTGAAAGATACTTCATTTATTAAATAAACGAAAAGAAAGAATTCATTAAATCATTTAAATACGGTATTTGCAAATGAAGTTAAGGCATAATACACAATGTTAAGTTAATTTGAATTAAGACCAAGTGACTTACAAAGATTAATATGAATAACTTTAGATACATCTTTTGTCAGGATATCAGCTAACATCTCCTTGTTTGGTATGTAGACCAGCTTGATTTTGCCACTTTCCAAATGTTGACGGATAAATTTGTCTTTTATATCGACATGCTTTGTGCGAGGTGAATAAGAGTTATTCAAAGCCACTTGTATTGCACTCTTGTTGTCGCAATGGAGTACTAGAGTTTCTGCAGTGTCTGGTGTTAACTCCTTCTGTAAGCGCATTAACCACGTTGCCTCTTGAATTGCCGACGTCATGGCCATAAATTCTGCCTCAGTAGAAGAAAGAGCTATAGTTCGCTGCCTTCGGGTGCACCAAGAGATCGGGCCACCTTGCAGCTTGAATAAATAGCCGGTTGTAGAACGTCTTTCATCGAGATCGCTCGCCCAATCCGAATCACAAAACCCAGTCAGATTGCAAGCTTCCTTGTTATACGATATGCCGTAGTTTATGGTACCCTTTAAGTATCGCATCACACGTTTCACTGCGACCCAATGCGCCTTTCCTGGGTTTGTGGAGAAACGACTAAGAAGATTTACCGCAAAACTAATATCAGGGCGTGTTGTTTGTGCAGCGAATAGCAGACACCCAATTGCTTGCATATAGGGAACTTTCGCCATCTCTTGTTTATCAACTTCGCTTGCTGGGGACATTTTAGCACTTATTTTCTGATTTAAGTCGATTGGCATCGCGACTGGATTGCTATCAAGCATCCCGAAGCGTTTCAGCATAAGCGTGATATATTTTGACTGGTCAATTTTTATATTTCCCTTACTTGAGTCCCTCGTAACACGCATGCCAAGAACTGTTGACACTTCTCCAAGGTCTTTCATTTCAAATGTCGATGCCAGCTGTTTCTTTAGCCTACCTAAGCTTAACTCGTCACTCGAGAATAGCAACACATCGTCCACATAGACTGCTACGAATAACATCATACCATCTCCAACCTTATAGTAGACACACTGGTCCACGTTGCTGCGTATCAGGCCTAAATTTATTAAGACGTCCACAGTCGGCTTGACTGCTTCAGCCCATAAAGAGATTTATTAAGTCTACAAACACGACCAGAACCATCATCAAAACCATCGGGCTGCGATATGTAAATTTCATCTTTAAGCTCAGCATTGAGAAAAGCTGTAACCGCATCCATTTGATGGACTACAAGGTCATGCTTAGCCGCTAGCGCCAAAAGAAAACGTAAAGAGGTATATCGGACTACGGGGGCAAACGTTTCCTCATAGTCGATTCCTTTTTTTTGATTATAGCCTTTGATTACTAACCGGGCTTTACGTCGAATGACCGTGCCATTGCTATCAATTTTGGTTTTGAATACCCATCTGGACCTAATCACCTTTTTGCCAGGAGGTAACTCACATAGCTGCCAAGTTTTGTTCACATGTAAGGAATTTATTTCAGCGTCAACTGCATCTCTCCAGTCTTGTGTATGTTCACTTGACATTGCTTCAGCAAGAGTTTCAGGTTCATTAAATACAAAGTCAGTCACTGAAAAGTTTGCGCCAATCTGTTTTGCTGCGATTCTTTTCGAACGCCTTAGACCATTAACATCCTCGAAGTCATCCGAATCGTTTGCGCTTTCATAATCTGGAGAATCGAACCCTGTTGTGTCGGGAGTAACTTCATCGGCTTTCTGATTATCAGTCTCTATCTTAAATGGCATGAGTGTATCACCTTGTTCGCATTCTATATCTGACGGTTTGTGCTCAATAATTGATGATTCTTTCACATCTGACGGTTTGTGCTCAATAATTGGTGATTCTTTCACATCTGCCTCATCTGAATCAACTATTTTTGAGAAGTCACACCCCCTCTCCAAATCGAATATATAGTTATTTTTAGTGTTATTATTTTGCGATTCAATGAAAACAACATGTCGACTTATCAAAATTTTTTGCGTTTTAGGGTTAAATAATCTATACGCTTTTGAGTCACTACAATATCCAACCATCACGCACTCAATCGATTTTTCGTCATGTATGCAGCTGTATTTGCTGCTTCAGCCCAAAATTTGTGTTTTAAACCAGAATCTATTAACATGCACCGCACTCGTTCAATTATTGTGCGGTTTAGCCTTTCGGCAACTCCATTTTGTTCTGGAGTGTACGGCGAGGTAGTTTGGTGCACTAAACCTTCTCTTTCACAAAATTTTTTAAATTTATCATTTATATATTCTGTGCCATTATCCGACCTAAGCACTTTTATTTTTCGCGAACATTGCCTTTCTACTCTTTTTTTAAACTTTACGAACTCATCAAACACTTCTGATTTGTGTTTAATTGGCACCACAAAAAGCATATGGGAAAAGTCATCAACAAATGTAAGTAAAAAGCGAGCACCAGAAAAAGATTTTTCTGCAAACGGACCCATTACGTCCGAGTGAACCATATCAAGCAAAGCTTCCGCTCTAGTTCCACAATTCTTAAACGAACAACGCGTCTGTTTCCCTTTAACACAAACAACACATGTTTCATCGCTGACTTTCCCGAATTCAATGCCAACAGAAGCGGTTTTGGCTTTCTTCAAATTTTGAGCGCAAATATGACCCATTCTCCTATGCCACAATTCATAATCATTTCGAGTTAGAAGAGCATTTTGTGTATTTCCCTTTTGATTGGATGGAATGTCACAATTTAAACGATAGAGATCATTCACGGCGTTCGCGGCGTTCGCGGCGTTCGCGGCTGCTATTGAATTTTGCTTATTGTTATATATTTTACATTGATCGCCTTCAAATACAACGCTATTACCATTTTTGGTCATTTGTCTCACCGATAGGAGATTTGCGCACAACTCCGGCACTTACTCAACATTTTTTATTACTGCTTCAGTTTCTAAGTTATTTGCGTACAAGCGCATATTTATGTCACCTTTTGCTTTTACTTTTATAGTTTGATTATTAGCAACTAAAATATTTTTATTTTCCACAGGCACTTTGTTTACAATCGCATTGCAATTTTTCGTCATATGCGACGTCGCGCCCGAATCAACAAACCATTCATCTTTGCAAATGTCATTTGAAAGCAGAGATGCAAACAATACATTGTTGCCTTTTTTTGCGCTGCCAGCTCCTTTTGATTTATTAGGGCAGTTTCTTGCAAAATGACCAAGTTGTTTGCATGAGTGGCACCGATATTGATTAGGTTTGTTTTTAAAGCCACACTTTTCTTTTGAGTAAAGTGCATTTTCCGCATTTTTATCGTTGTTGTCAAACTTAGCGTCTTGTAACAATAAAGTTTTTACACTATCAATAGTGAGTTTCTCTTGACTATTTTCCACGGCTAACACTAGTGGACGAAAATCATCAGGCAGCCCTGCCAACATTAACGATGCTGTCAGTTCATCGTTTATGTTGAGTCCAGCATTCTTCAATTTGAGTGACGTCATAATAATAGAGTTCACATACTCTTGTACTGATACGTGGTCAGAAAGCTTACACTGAACTAATTGTTTCAGTAATTCCACTTTTCGAGTGAGACCCGTGTCTTCATAAGCAGCAAACAATGCTTTCCATGCTTGATGTGCGGTAGTCGCAGTAGCAATGTGAGAAAAATTGTTTGGTTCTACCATTAATGTAATTTCAGCCAGGGCACGTTCATCATTACTTTTATCCTTTTCGCAAGCTTCTGCAGATAGTTCACTTTCAACTACCTTCCAGCAGTTCTTTATGATGAGATAGGATTTTGCGTGTCGCTTCCATGTGTCGAAATTTTCACGACCCTTCAGCTTTTCAAAGGGAAAGGTTACAGCGTTTGTCGCCATTTTCGCGAGCTCAATCTCCGCTTATTTTTTTAAAGACAGTCGATCCGCGTGTAACTCTTACTAAATCGTATATTACAAACTTTATTCCTCTAGATATCAGTGTTATTTTCGCGTATTAAAGGCCCATAACCTGTTGTAAAGTTATAATATTTCAGGAAGTAAATAAAACACGACACTTTCAATGGTAATACAAACCGGAAGAGGAAAAAAAAGAATTGCATTTTATTTGACATAACATATATGATAGTATACACAACAGTGTTGTATTTAATAGTATGAGGTATCATTCAATTTTATATTTCAACATAAACTTTATCTCCGCGTCAAACAGAACGGACGTGTAAAACAAAATTTCCCTTTCTTTTCTTTCAAAAAAGCACACAGGCCTAATCTATTTAGTTATAAGTTCATAAATTAATGTTAATTTATTTTTATAAGAATTGCAATGTCAAAGTCTTATGTTTTGTTCTTATTTCTCTATTATTTATCTTGAAATTTATTTCTGATGATGTACTTTAAAAGACTTCGGCGCATAATCATAGTCCTGAGTTAGTGTACACTTTAGTAAGAGTAATACTAAAAAATTGAAGTGCACTTCTTTTTTAAGTATATCATAGTCAGTTTAGCGCCATGCTCTACCGAGTAGCAATGGTAACGCAGTTCTATATAAAAATGGTAATGCAGTGCGCCACAGTAGCCTAGCGGTTAAGACGTCGCGGTAGTAAGCGGGAGGTTCGAGTTCGACTCTTGGTAATTTCTTTGATTTTTTATATTTATTTTTTATTTAATTTATGTTTTTAAATAATTAATTTAAATAAATTGCTGTAAAACATGTGTTTGGACGTTGGAGAAACAAAAAAATTGCGAATATGCATGTTAAATAGGATAAAATAAGGTAGAATAAAAAAATAATAAAAAATAAAATGAAGTGAGATGAAATAAAATATTACATAAATAAATTAAATTAAACAAAATTAAATAATACAAAATGAGACATAAATGACTTCCATGAGTCATAAATGACTTTTCCTTGAGTAATGAATGACTCTTCCATGAATAGTAAATGACTCTACCGAAAGTTATAAATGACTCTTCCAGAAGCCATAAATGACTCTTCAATGAATCATAGATGACTCTTTCATGAGTCATAAATGACTCTTTCATGAGTCTTAAATGACTCTTTCATGAGTCATAAATGACTTTTTTATGAGTCATAAATGTCTCTTTCATGAGTCATAAATGACTCGTTCATGAGTCATAAATGTCTCTTTCATGAGTCATAAATGACTCTTTCATGAGTCATAGATGACTCTTTCATGAGTCATAGATGACTCTTTCATGAGTCATAATTGGCTTTTTTATGAGTCATAAATGACTCTTTCATGAGTCATAAATGACTCTTCCGTTAGTCGTATACCACTTTTATAGGCATCTGTGGCTTTTTTGAGTCAAATAGGACGCGCGTACTGCATGAGCAAAAAAAATATTAGGCGGAGTCGTTTTTTTTTTCTATTTGTTTGTAGCAGTTGTTGATATTTAAAAAAAAATGGCACAGTATGAAAAATAAAAGTATTTTTTTTTTTTAAGTAAGATTATTATTTATTATTTATACCAAATTTTAGCAAAATCTAAAGAACAAAACGCTATATATGAGAGATTTTTTCAACCTCAGTATATTTAGCAGCGGCTTAAGTGACAGGTATTCGCCGCTCTAACTTTAGCAATGGCTCTAACTGAAAAAGTCGACTTTAACTCGACTATGAATAAGATGAAGTATACTTTTCAGATGTAGGTAAGCCAAGATCATGCATTTTAATCAAAAAAAGTATAAAGGCTTTCCTATGTTCAAATTACAGTACATCAGACGTAACGGTGGTAAAGTTGGAAGGTGACGATATGCAGCCGGTCTTCGTCATTTCAGCCTACATGGCTCACGACAGGCCGGCCCCACCTACCGAACTCAAACACTTCCTGGATCACAACAAAAACCAAAACGTCGTTATCGGCAGTGACGCAAATGCAAGACACTCTATGTGGGGCAGTACTTCAATCAACGATAGAGGTGAGTCCCTTTTACACTATATTCTTAACTCGAACCTGAGCATCTGCAATAGGGGTTCTAAGCCAACTTTCTTTTTCCCTAGTTCGGATAGATTCCAGGGCTGGGAGGAGGTCCTCGATCTTACCCTGTCTTCGGATAATGGTTCAGCGCTGGTAAGTAACTGGGAGGTTTCAGACAAAGCCTCCCTATCTGACCATCGCTTGATCTTCTTCGACATAGGTTATGGTCCGGGTCGGCCTCTTCGGTACCGGAACCCACGAAGAACGAGATGGGACAAATTCGTCAAACTCTCTGAGAAATCCTTAACGCTAAGTGAGCCCTACCCTGACATCACCAGCCCGCAAGAGCTGGATGATGCAGTGGACAAACTGGAGCATACTCTAGCAATATCGTATAACAAATCTACCCCTGTCAGCATTCTTAAGAAGAAATCTCCTCCGTGGTGGAACGGTGAGCTTAGGAATCTGAGAACAGCAGTAAGAAAAACATTCAACGTATGTTACGATACCAAAGATTGGCGGCCATATAGGGAAACGCTCAAAACCTACAAGAAAGCAGTAAGGAAGGCGAACGCTCAATCCTGGCAAACCTTCTGGTCTACAATAGAAAACACCCGGGAAGCCTCCAGACTGAGCAAGATTCTGTCCAAAGAGCACGTAAATAATCTTTTCGTGAGAAAGGAAGATGGTTCTTGGGCGGACTCAGCGGAGGGATCCCTAGTAACCCTAATGAATAAACACTCCCCTGCCAGCGACCACACGCCAGTACTTGTACCCCAGGGTGGGGTCTCCGAGCCCCCCGAGGAATTACTGGCAATGTTGTTGGACAGGGAAAAGATTAGACACGCAATTAACAGCTTCTCCCCATACAAATCTCCTGGACGCGACGGCGTCACTCCAGTGATGCTTCAGAAGCTAGGAGATAAAATGGTCCGCTGGTTGGCCAGGGTATTCAGGGCGAGTATCACTCTGACCTACATCCCGCGGAGCTGGAGGAGAGTTCACGTCATATTCCTCCCCAAAACGGGTAGGCGTTCGCATGAAAATGCCAACGACTACAGACCCATAAGCCTCACATCCTTCATGTTGAAGACTCTGGAACGACTTCTGGATCTCCACATAAGATCAGTAATAGCTGGGCCTATCCTTTCCGTTGCGCAACATGCGTACATGAAAGGCAAGTCAACGGAGACTGCGCTTCCCGAAATCATAGGCACAGTTGAAAGATCGCTCCACTACAAACAATACACTTCGGCAGCCTTCTTAGATATAGAAGGGGCGTTCAACAACATAGAAAGAGGCGCAATTGTCAAACCCCTCCAAAAGGCTGGAATAGACAGCTATATTTGTGGATGGACGCAATCGATGCTAGAGAACAGACAGATAGAGGCGAACATGGGATCAGCCACAATAACTAGAACAGTGAGCAGGGGTACACCTCAGGGAGGTGTTCTTTCTCCACTACTGTGGGTGGTCGCACTGAACGATATACTTCTCGAGCTAAACAAAAACGGGGTTAAGGTAGTAGCATATGCTGACGACGTTGCTATTGCAGTATCGGGACCGTTCCCCTCAACGCTTAGCGAAATCTTGGAAAGGCCACTCCGGAAGCTACAGGCATCAACCCGAGTTAAACGGAACTAGTACTGTTTAGCAACAAAACCAAGATCCCTCAATTCCGTCTACCCTCGCTTAACGGCACTGAACTATCACTCTCCCAGAGTGTAAAATACCTCGGTGTCGAAATAGATAGCAAACTCAACTGGAAACTGAACGTTGAGAAAAGAATAAACAAAGCATACATTGCCTACTACTCCTGCAAAAGAATAGTAAGCAAGAACTGGGGTCTAAAACCAAAACTGATGATGTGGCTCTACACTGCAGTCATAAGACCCATACTATCGTAGGGCGTTAGTTTGGTGGCCGGCCCTAGACAAGCAGTACAACATCAATAACCTAAACAAGATACAACGAGCGGCATTCGGAGGCGTAACGAGCGCACTTAGATCCTGCCCGACTGACGCACTCAACATCATCTTAAACCAATTACCGCTAGACATGCACATTCGTGTAATGGCCACAGCAGCAGCACTAAGGCTTACGGAGTCCGAGTGCTGGACTGCGAAACAGTATGGCCACAGCGGCATCCTAAACAGGTTCTCAAACGAAGACCTATCATCAGACTACCTCCCACCCTCCCTAAAATTCGACAAAAACTATGAAGTGCACTTCCCGTCAAGAGGCGAATGGAGAGATGGTAGCGCTTGTAAGCAGGGGATAATCTCTGTATTCACGGACGGGTCCAAAATGGACTGTGGCGTGGGAGCAGGGGTCTATTCTGAGCAATTGCAAGTCGCTCAGTCCTACCGTCTCCCGGACTCGGCCAGCATCTTCCAAGCAGAAGTAGTTGGTATCGAGAAAGCCTGTGGACACCTAATAGGAGAGTCAATTGAAGGGAGGGAGGTGCGCATATACACAGACAGTCAAGCGGCGCTTATGGCGCTCGACTCGCCGATCACTTCCTCTAAGGCCGTCAGCGACTGCAAAGGGTCGCTTAGGGCAGCAGCAAACTCCGCGAAAATCACACTTATCTGGGTTCCGGGTCACAGGAACATTGTGGGCAATGAGAAAGCGGATGTACTGGCAAAGACAGGGGCTTCAGCAGACAACTTAGATGTAGTTAGTGTGCGTCGCCTACTCACAGCAATCAAAAGTGACATACACAACAAATACAAGGCCATGGCCATGCGTAGGTGGTACTCCTCGGATAGCTGTAGGATTGTCAAACAAACCTGACCTGAATACAACAAAAGTAGAACCGAGAGCCTGCTATGCAGATCTAGGAAGGAGATCTTCAGAATAACAGCCACCATAACAGGACACTAGCCACTGGGCCAACACGCGGAAAGAATTGGGCTACCATTCAACGAGGTGTGTAGAAGTTGCGGCCTAGATGGCTGTAAAGAAACTGTTACTCACTTCCTCTGCGAGTGTCCTGCCCCGGCCAATATAAGACACAAGACCTTAGGTCGGTTTGTTCTAACTGACCTGAAGGATGTATCTAAGTGCTCCATAGTTGACATAAACAAATTTATATGTCTCACCAAATGGTTTGACCATAATCCATCTAGTCCGTGGAAAACAAACTGTAATTGGTTTCACAGTTTGGTGCATCAAAATGGCGCCCAGCGCGCTACTTGAGTCCGGTCCTTCTGACCGGGCGGCACGGCAACCAACCAACCATACTTTTCTTTAAAGTATGCTCTAATTTTATTTAACGCATACTTTAAGTTGACTATGATTATGCGCCTTTGTCTTATAGTTACAACCTAAATGTTATTAAATTGAATTGATGATTTCCGAAGTTTTAATGGAAATATATCGGAATACAAAATTAAAATTTGTTGTTTTTACTAAAAAAAAAATCAATATGTGACCTCGAGCCGGCAAAACCATTTCTGACTTTATCTCATCGTTCCAACCCGACAGACCCGAAACGGGTTGTGCGCTGGGTTTGGGAACCGCCACGTAAAAAACTTAATTCCAATGACAATGAAAACAAATTTATCAAAGCCTCGGATGAGAACCCCCTTTAATGTTCACGACCCGGCAAAACGAATAAGGCATAATGATTTGGATATTAGGGCATGTACCGGGAATGTCCGGACCCTTTCAAGGGACGGTACCGCTGCCCGACTGGTTGATGTCCTCGTAGGCGACCATCGGTCCTTGTGACGTATACTATAGTGGTCAGACACGCAGCAAAGCGCGTGGTGTAGGATTAGTGGTGGGAAAGAGACTTCGCCGTCAAGTATTAGCGTTCACTCCTGTGGACGAGCGGCTCGCTGCGATCCGCATCAAGGCGAGGTTTTTCAACATAACATTTATCTGCGCCGACTGAGGAGACGGACGACGCAGAGAAGGACTCCTTCTACGATAAAGTTGAACAGACTTATGGTCGCTGCCCCCAGCATGATAGAAGCATGGAAGAAGTCTTTGGTCCTATAGATGGAAAATTCAGTCTCATATAACATCCCCCAACGGCACTAGGTTGATTGACTTCGCCGTTGCTCGCAATATGGTCATCAGTAGTACCAGGCTCCAGCATAAGCGAATACACCAAGCCAGAAACCAGAAACCAGATTGATCATGAACCAGACTGATCATGTCATGATCGACGGCAGACACAGCTCCACCGTTCTGGACGTTCGTACCCTACGTGGTCCCAATATCGATTCGGACCATTATTTTGTTGCAGCCAAGATACGCACACGCCTCTGTGCAGCGAAGAAAGTGCGCACAGTAACGGAAGGAAATTTTGACGTCGAGAAGCTGCGCGCGACACAGACAGCTGATAATTTCTCCACTGTACTCTCACACCTGCTAAAGGGTTTCAGCGAGCCCGCAAGAGCACACAGAGCCAAAAAGTTCACCTATAATCAAAGAGATCGACGCCTAAAAAGGCTTTTTGGCCGGGGAGAGTGAGTGGGGACAAATTTGAAGAAATTTGTGCTAGGAAATCTTTTAGATTATAGCTTGAATTTCTTCTCAAATTTATTGAAAAGGAAATCGGCTAAAAAGAAGGAGTTAGCTTCTTATTTATGAATTTTTTATGTACTTTTGTCAAAAACGTTCAATTGTTAAAAGAAATCTGCTTATTTTTATGAGAAAGGCAATAAGGCAAGTGGACATGTGGTGAGGCAAAAAGAACAAAGGTGTAATTAGACGTTGGCAAGTTAAGTATACGATGGCATGGTAGTGCAGATTAGACTAGACTAGACATCTGGGTTGAGCGTAAATTTTTTTTTTAATTTGAAATATTAAAAAGAAAATCTTCTTAATATTATGTGATTATCTATTCAGTTTTATTAAAAAGAGCCACCCAGTCATAATAAGACGGGCATCTTATTGGAAAAATAGCATAGGGAAATCCGCTAAACTTTGTTCTGATTTACAGGGCATTTTATGTGACTTTTTCCTCTTTGCAATTGGTACGATGAGGAATGTAGCACTGCCTCGGACAAAAAGGACGCTGCATACAGGGAGACGTTGGGAACGGGCGCAACCCGCAGTGTATGGCAACGCTATAGTGAGGCGAGGAAGGAAGAGAGACGCCTTTTCAGAAAAAAGAAACCTGAAGCCGAAAGGCGTGAATGTGAGGAGCTTGAGATGCTGGCTGAAAGGAATGATGCCCGAAAATTCTATGAAAAGATCCGGCGGATGACGGAAGGTCTTAAGACCGGGGCAAGTTCCTGTAAGGACAATAATGGCGACCTGGTAACCGACGTACAGAGTGTACTTAAATTATGGAGGGAGCACTTCTTCTCACTGATAAATTGCGAGGGAGACGTCGATGGAAAAGTCGTCTCACCACCTGACTATGATGAAGAGAGGATAGCTATATCCCGGCTCAAAAACAACAAATCGCCTGGGAAAGACGGACTACCCGCCGAGCTGTTCAAACAAGGAGGCGAAGAGCTGGTAAAAAGCATGCATAAGCTCTTATGCAGAATATGGTCAGATGAGTGCATGCCTTCAGATTGGAATTTAAGTGTGCTGTGCCCAATCCACAAGAAAGGCGATCACGATAACCCCAACAACTACCGCGGAATCAGTCTTCTTAATATCGCATATAAGGTTCTTTCTAGCGTATTGTGTGAAAGACTGAAGCTCATCGTAGACAAACTGATTGCACCTTATCAGTGTGGCTTTAGACTTGGTAAATCTACCATCGACCAGATTTTCACGATACGCCAAATCCTGGAGAAGACCCATGATAAAAGAGTCGACACTCACCATCTCTTTGTCGATTTTAAAGCCGATTTTGACTGCGCAAAAAGGAGTTGTCTGTATGCCACCATGTCTGAATTTGACTTCCCTGCAGAGCTTATACGGCTTTGCCAAATGACGTTGAGCAAAACCAACAGCTCCGTCAGAATCGGGAAGGACCTCTCTGAGCCATTTGAAACCAAACGAGGCATCAGACAGGCCGACTCCCTTTCGTGCGATTTCTTTAACCTGATGCTGGAGAAGATAATTCGAGCAGCAGAGCTAAACCGCAATGGCACAATCTCTTACAAGATATTGATATCATTGGCCTTAACAGCCGCGCCATAAGCGCTGCTTTCTCTGGGTTGGATAAGGAAGCGAAAAAAGTGGGTCTTGCTGTGAACGAGGACAAGACGAAGTATCTGCTGTCATCAAAGAAAGAATCGGCGCACCTGCGCCTTGGCAGCCAAGTCACCGTTGATAGCTACAAGTTTGAAACTGTGAGAAACTTCGTCTATTTGGGAACCAGCATTAAAACCGAAAATAATATCAGTCTAGAAATCCAACGGAGAATCACCCTTGCCAACAAGTGTTACTTTGGACTAAGTAGGCAATTGAGAAGTAAAGTCCTCTCTGACAAACAAAGAAGTCTCTCATCATACCAGTCTTGATGTACGGCTCGGAATCATGGACAGTGTCAAGAGAAGATGAGATGGCCCTTTGAGTATTTGAGAGAAAAGTTCTCCGGAAGATTTATGGTCTTTCCGTGATGCCAACGGCGAGTATCGAAGGAAATTTAACGATGAGCTGTACGAGATTTACGCAGACCTGACCATAGTTCAGCAGATTAAAGCCCAAAGACTCCGCTGGCTGGGTCATGTTATGCGAATGGACAAAGAAGCACCAGCACAGAAGGTTTTCCTATCGACACCGGAATTCGGCAGCAGAGGAAGGGGGAGACCTCGACTGAGATGGAAACAACAGGTGGAGGATGACTTGAACTCCCTTGGGGTTTCCAATTGGCGTCAGTTATCGCCAAAAAGGAATGACTGGCGTGCTTTGATACGAAACGGCCAAAATAGCCTAGGCGGTTAAGCGTCATTATGACGCAAGTCAAGATGAGGTAGTAGTTCTTATTGGCCACTTTATATCTAGGTCTGAACCTGAAATTTGTTCACTAGTGTCTGAGTTCCCAGCAGAGAACTAGTGAAAATGTCAGCACTAACGTACTAGTTCTTCTTGGCCACTTTATATCTAGTTCTCAAGCAGAAATTTGTGTCACTAGTACCTGAGTTCCCTACAGGGCAATGATGGAGGTGTTTGCCTTATCTATATATAAAAATTAATTCCTATTTCGCTTTGGCACTGTGTTACGCCTGAACAGATAAACTAATTGGCACAATAAACTAATAGTCAAAGTTAGGCACGAGTTTAAGTTAGTTAAAGCATTTTTGACAGATACCACCTGTAAAGTTGTGTCAAAAAGCTTTAACTAACTTAAAATCATATTTTATTTCGACTATGACTACGGGCCATTATTTTTTAATGTGTTTGGTATGGTCAAGTGATGGATTTTTATGAAAGAAAAACTAAATAAAAATATTCGTGGAATACTAAGATATGGACCCAAAATGTGTTTTTACGTATATTTCATAGGAAAAACTATAGGGATAGGGATGGGGATAGGGATAGGGATAGGGATAGGGATAGGGATAGGGATAGGGATAGGGATAGGGATAGGGATAGGGATAGGGATAGGGATAGGGATAGGGATAGGGATAGGGATAGGGATAGGGACAGGGATAGGGATAGGGATAGGGATAGGGATAGGGATAGGGATAGGGATAGGGATAGGGATAGGGATAGGGATAGGGATAGGGATAGGGATAGGGATAGGGATAGGGATAGGGATAGGGATAGGGATAGGGATAGGGATAGGGATAGGGATAGGGATAGGAATAGGGATAGGGATAGGGATAGGGATAGGGATAGGGATAGGGATAGGGATAGGGATAGGGATAGGGATAGGGATAGGGATAGGGATAGGGATAGGGATAGGGATAGGGATAGGGATAGGGATAGGGATAGGGATAGGGATAGGGATAGGGATAGGGATAGGGATCGGTTACAGTTACGGTTTCGGTTTCGGTTTCAGTCCTCGCTTATAACATATTCATTACCCTGCTAGCATTTGGAAGAACGTTTTCTCTTCCATATCGCATAAGTAATGCTTGCATCACTTCTAGAAGTTGTTTACATTGTACAACAACAAGAAACATAAATATCGAGTATCTGAATTCTTGGCGTCACTTGGGAGTTACTCCGTTACTTGGATACTCAGTGTCGCATAAGTGCCGGTATCTTGTGTTTTGAATACTACCGTGATTGCAATTTCGTTCTTGCTAAGGAACTAGACCTACGGATTTGTATTTGTTGTTAGAATTTTTTAATTTTTCCCTTTATAGTGGTCATTGAACCGAGGAGAAATTTGGAATTTCTAACGCAGCGTGTCATACTAGTTAGACCAACACTGCTTGTTTGATTTCGTGAGATAATTGCTACTAGGGTAAAGGCACTAGTGGTCGGACACACCCCAGTAGTCGGACACTTTTGGTTTTGTATTCTTAAAATAAGAAAACTGTAATATTTACTACCTACATAAAAAATTTAAAAATTTCTTTGATATTTCAGCATCATAATCCAGAATTCAAACCAAGATTTCCTTAAAAAATGTATTTTTGAAAAATTTAATTGAGTTTGTTTATTGGCGCAGTGGTGCGCGAGTGGAGCAATTGTATGTTTTTGGTTAGTGCACTTTTACAGAAAAATTTAATTAGGAAATGAAAAAAAAAAAAATTATTAGCGATTTATTAATATATTTTTTTTCAGTTTATTTTTGAAATGGGTGTCCGAGCACTGACACCATATTTGTTGAATTCAGTAATCGGACAGCCTGTCCGAGCACTGTAGTGCAGTGTTGCCGCTGAAAAATTTCTAAAAGGGTCCCAAAAAAGGGTCACAGCAGAAAAAAAGGTCCCCTCTTTTTTTAGAAAGGAACACATTTACATAAGCCTTTTCCATTTTTTTGATGTTGAATGACTGAGTTTTGTACTATTGCAAGAAACACATACAAAATATAAACATTTTTAAATGGTTGTAGTTAGTTTAATAGTAATGATAATCGCATAATGTAAAAAGTTTTTTATACTTAAAAACCTCCACTTTAAGGATTTGTTTTTGCAAAGGGTTTCAAAAATTATAAGAAAACTCACTTTTAAAAGAATTCCATTTTTTCCCGTAAAAAAATTATGGGAAATGGTGAAAAGCGACCCCTAAGAGACGCCCAAAATTGCCTAGGCGGTTAAAGGCTATTTTAAGTAGGTAAGGGGTAAGTTGCAGGCTTATTTTCTCATCATTTACTAACTTTGAAGGGGTAAGACCCAAAAAAACTAAAACTTTTTATTGAATCACCCTAATCTATACATAATATACATATGACGGAGTTATCACATGATACAGCGTTGCCAGTAGTAAGACTTCAGTTAGGCAAGACATTTAGAAATCGGCAAGAGTTCCCGACATAAAGTACAAAAATGCATTTCATTGCAGTTTGAAAGTGAAAAAGGGTCAAAAAGGGTCCCGAATTTTAACAATATCTGATGAATCAGACCACGCCCACCGAGACTGCCAGTAGGGTGTCCCTTCCAGGTATGAAAAAATTTCCTTTTGAGATACGATATCGCAAAAGATGTCAAAATTTGCTTAATTGAATACATGTTAAGGTAAATTTCAAATAAATAAGCGAAATTTAAATTTCTAAAAACCAAATTAAACACTAATAGGGTGTGTCGAAATACTTTTTTGAGGGTTTTCTTTACACAAGACCCCTTAAAACTTGCGTGTTTCATAGCAGATTACGAAATAGTATAATGAGTAACGTCCGCAACGCAACTTCTTACTGAAAAATCAAAAAATTCGTTCAAACGTAACATCCGCAAATTTAACACATTCTGTGCGAGTGAGTCACGGGTGATCACAACTAAAAACTTACCTTAAGTAACAAGTAAATGTACGTCACTTACCACATGAAAACATCTCAAAAGCGTCGTATTATTTTAGTCCTGATAAAAAAATCCTTTATAATTCAGAGCGCAATATTGTTTTTCTTTTTGGTATTTGTGTTAATTTTTTAATTATTATTAAATATTTATTAATTTTCCAGAACAAAAGTAAACACCAAATTAATAGTTTGTACTAAATATACAAAAAAAGAAAATAAACAAAATAATATCTCGTCGACTACCACAGTTCAGTTATCGTGGAAGACTAACACACTTCGTTCTCTGCGTGGAAGACTAGCACACTTTAGAGGTGTCCTACCTTACTAAACATCACACAATCTTTTTCTCCAATTTTAATCACCATATGCCACTTCTGATGTTTTCTTTTGAATCTTTCAGTATCTCCCTGGAATTTTTAAAAAAATCTCTTGATATAAGTGTGAAAATTTGTAATTTGTTTGTTAATTTCTAGAACTTTTCGTTTTGTGAGACTTGCTTTTATTTTTTCAAACACCCACTTCGAGATTGATTCCTTTTTTTCCATTTGATACCCAAATGTCGAATAATTCGGAATTGCTGAGATAGAAGTCCACTGGAAAAAGATCGAATTTTTTAAAAACGGCTATGAACGGCTATTAAATATCTACGAAACACAAAAGTTATACAATTTTTTTTAACATAAAATACCTTTCGCAAAGCACTTCAAAGCTACCCTTATACACGTAGAAACAAGGAACAACTTTTAAAGTGTAAATTCTACTTAATTTTTCCTGTGTTATCCATAAAAATGTGTTGTTTTTAATGAAGCTTAAGTTTTCCACTCTTGAATAGTTCACAGCAAAAAACAAGTAAGGGAAGCTGTCTTCGGCTGTGCCGAAGGCTATATACCTTTCATGAATAAGCGACACGATTTTCACTGTTCGATCCCCAGTACAGCCTGTGTGAATTTAACTTCAGCTCATACCGAAATTATCGGAACTATCGATTATAAGAGGACGATGTGTTATATTGGTCCAATCTCATTGATTTTTAAAATCGACATTCCACATTCTAAAAGAGCAATGTTTACGAAATTTCACGTTCCTACCTGTTACCGCCGAATTCCTCATCGCTAGATAACATTTAACACCATCGACCGATACCAGTTCCAATCATAATCGGTAAGACATACGGATGACACATCACAAACGAGAAGAAGATAGAAGGAAAAGGAGCCACAAAATTTTTTAAAGCTTATCTATTTTATTTGTAATATTTTTTCTGAGTTTAATTTAATAATTAAATAGCCTGCTAAAGAAACAAGTTCTCTTTTCATTTTCTCGTCAACAATTCTTTAAAAAATTTTTGTTTGTAACCCTTTTGCGCGGCAAATTGAGAGTTTGCAATTGGACGTGTAAATTCATACACGTGGGCACAGTCTTACATAACCAATTACGCATGTGGCGCTAGTACTCCCTATCATAGTCGAAGAAAATTGGTCATTAAACAGCGTTTATTCTGTAAGAGCCAGAAAGATCCGACAGCCGTGGCTACAAAATATACATACACTTGGTCAAATAAGCAAACGCGACTTTAAAGCGTTTCAGCTCCGTCACAAGGCATGTGTATATGTAAAGCTTGCGGAAAAAAGTCAAACGTAGACGGCATAGAAAACTGGGTACAGTGCGAACGGTGTGAACTGTGGTACCACTTCGAGTGCGTAGGCGTGGATGATAGCGTGGCAAATCAGGTCTGGAAATGCTCATCCTGTATTGAAAGAGCCATTAGCGAAAACGTTGATAAAAGGTGCAAATGTCGCAAACAGTCACACCTCTAGAGGCGGCTCATGAGTCAGTCAACACTCCCGGTTCACACAATGAACAGCAACGTGATATGGGCTTGAAATTAGACGAGCGTGGTCCAATACAAGGTGTCCTGAACTCAACACTAAGCAATGGTGAAACGAACCTTCAGCAGCAACTTTCTCTGGCCATGCTAGAGGAGAAAAGGGCGGCTGAGGAGCGCTATATCGAGCAAAAATATAGGCTCCTCGCCAGTATGAATTCAACATCTATATCGGGGCTTCAAATTGCGGCAAGTGGCCCGACCAGTTCCCAGATAGCCGCAAGACAAGCTATACCAAAAGACTTACCGACGTTCAGCGGAGACCCAGAGGAGTGGCCTATGTTCATAAGTACCTTCGACCACAGTACAGTAGTCGCAGGTTTCAGCAACGTCGAAAATATGCTACGACTGCAGAGGTGCCTTAAAGGGAAAGCTCGTGAACTAGTCAAGGACAAGCTTCTCTTGCCAGACATGGTAGCCGATGTCATCAGCATCCTGAAAACTTTCTTCGGGAGACCAGAGTACATTCTAGAAAGAATGATTGATAAGGTAAGAAAGTTGCCTCCCCCTAAAGACAAATTAGAATATCTAATCGATTTTTCTTTGGCCGTACGCAACATATGCGCTACAATGGAGACATGCAAATTGGAGGCGCATCTCAACAACCCGATGCTGGTTAAGGAGTTAGTGGATAAATTGCCAAACCAACACAAATTAAACTGGGCTATGCATCCGCGGCGCGGAAACACAGCAACAATAAAAGAGTTCAGCGACTGGCTCTATCGAATGGCAGAGGCAGCGTCAACCGTCGTTTCCCCAGCATTCTACAAAACCAGCACCGTCAATACGCATAGTCATAGTCAGTGCGCCGCACCAACTGCACCTTGCGGTGGAAAGCAAGTACTCCAAAAGCCAACCTCAACATCATCAGATATGGACAAACATACTAAGCGTCCAACAATGCAGTGCGTAGCGTGTGGAGAAGTTGAACACTGCGCTGCACAGTGTGAAAAATTCAAAGACATGTCGGGAAACCAGAGGTGGGAAACCGTAAAAAATGGTGGAGCCTGCTATCGGTGTCTCAAGCCTCACCGCAAGGGATGTTTTTTGAAAAAGAGTTGCGGGATAAACGGTTGCACCAGGAAGCATCATCCACTGCTTCACAACGAACGCGCTGAAAAACTCGACATTCCGGATAAAGATACAGCCCTCGTAAGCACGCACCATAGTAGCAGCACAAACCAATATTTTCGAATAATGCCTGTGAACATTCATACAGAGACTAAGACTATCCAGACATACGCATTCCTGGATGAGGGGTCTTCAGTGTCCCTTATAGACGAATCGACATTTAACCAACTCGGCATCAAAGGAACGCCGATGCCTATATGTTTGCAGTGGACAAGCGAAACGACACGCAACGAAAGTTCATCCGTAAGGGCATCAATAAAAATATCAGCCCCGGGCGCCAATAAACCGTACTGGCTAAACAATGTACATACTATCAAAAACATTTCGCTACCTAGGCAAACCGTCGATGCAAACGAGCTACGTAGAAAGTATCCATATTTGAATGATATACCACTAGAATCGTATTACAACGTTCAGCCAGCGTTACTAATAGGTACCGATAACTGGAAGATCGCAGTCCCACGTAAGATTCGCGAAGGCAAAAGGGACGAACCGATAGCATCCAAATGCTTACTGGGATGGAGTGTACAAGGTACATCGACTTCATCTAACTATATAACTATGCACCACTGTGACTGTAGATGGCAAGAACTGCATGATGCAGTGAAGGAAAGCTTTAGCCTGGAGGAAGTAAATCCTCACGACATGCAATCAGTCGACGACCGAAAAGCCATGGAAATTCTCAATAACACATGCGTTAAGGTAAACGGGCGATTTGAAGCTGGTCTTTTGTGGCGCAATAGCAATGATGTACTACCAGAGAGTTACAACGATGCTCTCAAGCGTCTAAAATGTCTTAAACAAAAAATTAAGCGAGAACCGGATTTGTACGATAAAATCTCGGAGCAAATTCGTAATCTTTTGGCAAAGGGCTATGCAGTCCAGCTAGCGGAAAATGATATCTCAAACCAACCCAATCGAACATGGTACTTACCGATTTTTATCGCTTTGAACCCCAACAAGCCGAACAAAATAAGGCTAGTTTGGGATGCAGCAGCGAGGTCACACGGGGTGTGTCTAAATGACTTCCTACTGACCGGCCCAGACCTCTTAAATCCTCTTATCGATATTCTTATGGCATTCAGGGCTGGCCGGGTAGCAGTCTGCGGTGACATAGCGGAAATGTATCACCGAATAAACATCCGCCCAGAGGACAGGCATTCACAACGCTTTCTATGGTACAACAACACCAACCACGAGGTGAACGTCTACGTCATGCACGCAATGACTTTCGGTATAAGTTGTGCGCCATGCATTGCTAACCACGTACTGGTCAAGAATGCTGAGATGTTTCGTCAGCGGCATCCTCAGGCTTACGAGGCTATTAATAAGGCTCATTACGTCGACGACTATATCGACAGCAAGGACAATGAGCAAGAGGCTCTCGAAGTGGCGAAACTAGTTCGGAAGGTTCACGCAGCGGGCGGATTTGAAATCCGTAATTGGACGCAAATTCATCTCGAGTTCTCACGCAGCTACTTGAAGGCAACTCGGCTGGGCGCACACCAGTAGAATTCGGAGGCACAGAAAAGGTCTTAGGTATGCATTGGGACCCTCAACATGATCTTTTTAAATTTAATTTCAGGTTCGCTCGACTGCGTCGTGACGTCTTGACAGATGACCTCATTCCGACAAAACGGGAAGTTTTACAAGTCCTAATGTCGTTTTTTGATCCCCTGGGGCTACTAGCATGCCATACAATCGGATTAAAGGTTCTTCTGCAACACGTATGGCGCGCCAACATAGGGTGGGATGAGGTGCTACCTGAGTCACTACGCTCCCGTTGGAATCAGTGGAAGCAACTCCTGTCGGAGATAGAACAGATCGAGGTACCGAGATGCTATTCTCCAAACCTAAGTCGATCTACCCTAGTGGAGCTCCATACATTCGTCGATGCGAGTGAGCACGCATTCGCTGCCGCTTCTTATCTCCGAATACAAAGTGAGGATGGGTTCGACGTAACATTAGTAGCTGCGAAAAGCAAAGTCGCACCGCTTAAGCCCATGTCCATTCCACGAATGGAGCTCCAAGCTGCAGTAATGGGTGTGCGTTTGGCTCAAAAAATACTCTCCATACGAAAGTTGAAAATCGAAACCGTCATATACTGGTCCGACTCTCGAACGGTCTTACAGTGGCTTAGAATGGACCCCCGTAATTTCCAACAGTTCGTGATGCATCGTGTCGGAGAGATCCTCGAGGGCTCCAACAGCAATCAATGGCGGTGGGTACCCACGAAAGTGAACGTAGCAGACGGGGCGACTAAGGTAAGCAGTTCGATTGAAACTAAACACTGGATTCATGGGCCGGACTTCTTGAAATCGCACGAGGGCAAGTGGCCGGAAGTACCAGAGCATACTGGGGAAACAGATATGACCGAGCTGAAGAAACACGTATACGTTAATCGAAAAAACGACGTCCTAAGGCTGAACGTGGAATACTTCTCCGATTGGCACCGTCTTTATAGGGCAGTGGCAACGTTTCTCTTGTATCTCGATAGACTAAACGCCAGGCGACTCAAGCAGTTGGAACCGAAGAAGGTCAGCCCGGAACTAATAGGCAAGGCCACCAATATACTTTTCAAACAAGCGCAAGCTGAAGCATACTCATCAGAGCTCAACTTACTACGTGCAAAGCTTCCGCCAGGTAAGCAAAGCCGATTAGCCGGATTAAACGTCTACCTCGACGACAACGGGATCATGAGAACTCAAGGCAGATCAGAGTCCATCAACTGCAGAAAAGACGCGATTGTCATGCCGCGAGAAAGCTACACAACATTTTTAATAGTGAGAGCATATCATGTTCGAAATCACCACATGGGCCACGAGACGATCATAAACAATGTACGGGCTTCGTACTACATACCACGTCTGCGCGTTTTATACAAATCCGTCCGTCAGTCATGCAAAAGATGTCAGATAAACAATGCGGCTCCCAGCCCACCACAAATGGCACCGATTCCCGCTGCGAGACTGGCAAGCTTTGCAAAACCGTTTACATATGTAGGCGTGGATTACTTCGGACCCATACTTGTAAATGTGGGCCGACACAAAGAGAAAAGATGGGGTGTACTTTTCACATGCCTGACGCTTCGAGCTGTGCACTTCGAAATCGCATACAGCTTGGACACTAGCTCCTGTATCATGTGCTTACGCAACTTCATGGCACGGCGCGGCACCCCGAGGGAAATATATTCGGACAATGGCACGAATTTCAGGGCCACTGAAAAGGCTGTTCGAGAAGAGGTAATAAAAATTGATTTTTCTAAACTAGCCGTAAAGTACGACAGCATCAAATGGCGATTCAATCCACCTGGGGCTCCCAGCCCACCACAAATGGCACCGATTCCCGCTGCGAGACTGGCAAGCTTTGCAAAACCGTTTACATATGTAGGCGTGGATTACTTCGGACCCATACTTGTAAATGTGGGCCGACACAAAGAGAAAAGATGGGGTGTACTTTTCACATGCCTGACGCTTCGAGCTGTGCACTTCGAAATCGCATACAGCTTGGACACTAGCTCCTGTATCATGTGCTTACGCAACTTCATGGCACGGCGCGGCACCCCGAGGGAAATATATTCGGACAATGGCACGAATTTCAGGGCCACTGAAAAGGCTGTTCGAGAAGAGGTAATAAAAATTGATTTTTCTAAACTAGCCGTAAAGTACGACAGCATCAAATGGCGATTCAATCCACCTGGGGCTCCCCACATGGGCGGCGCGTGGGAACGTCTTGTTCGAACCACTAAACAAGTTTTGAAAAGTATTTGCCCAAATTATTCATTCAACGATGAAAGTTTTCGAAGCGCATTGATGGAAGCAGAGTACGTCATCAATTCACGACCACTGACCTTCGTAAGTCTTGACTCTTCGGACGACATAGCACTCACCCCGAACCATCTGTTGCTGGGGTCACCAGATGGCTATAAACCTATTTGCGGTGATGAATGAGACTTAAGGCAACGCTGGAACCAAACACAACTTTTCGGGGATCGCTTTTGGAGCCGTTGGGTAAGCGAGTATGCGCCAGTGCTTACACGGCGGGTCAAGTGGTTCAGCCCTTCAACGCCACTAGCCGTTGATGACATCGTGATCATCGTTGACGAAAACCTTCCACGAAATCTATGGCCGAAAGGACGAGTCATAAATGTAGTTGTCGCCAAAGACGGACAAGTCCGGCGGGCATCCGTTCAAACGCAACACGGTGTTATGGTAAGACCGGCGACGAAGATAGCAAAACTAGATGTCGGCTCAGATAAAGGTAAATCATCCTAAGCTAATTTACGAGAGGGGGGATGTTACCGCCGAATTCCCCATCGCTAGATAACATTTAACACCATCGACCGATACCAGTTCCAATCATAATCGGTAAGACATACGGATGACACATCACAAACGAGAAGAAGATAGAAGGAAAAGGAGCCACAAAATTTTTTAAAGCTTATCTATTTTATTTGTAATATTTTTTCTGAGTTTAATTTAATAATTAAATAGACTGCTAAAGAAACAAGTTCTCTTTTCATTTTCTCGTCAACACTACCTATATAATTACAGGAGTTATCTACCAAAATCCGTTTATCGGATCAATCGATTGTATGGGGGCTATGTGAAATATTTATCCCATCTCGATGATTTTCAACACCGATATTTCACATATAAAAATAGCAATACTTACAAAATTTAGCCCAAAATCCGTTTATCTGAAAAATCGATTGTATGGGGGCTACGTGAAATATTTATCCCATCTCTATGGTTTTCAATATCGATATTTCACATATTAAAATAGCAATTTTTACAAAATTTCACGTTCCTACCTATTTAATTACAGGAGTTATAGCCCAAAATCCGTTTATCGGAACAATCGATTGTATGGGAGCTATATGTAATATAGGTCCGATCTTGCTGTTTCCAACAAATGATTCCTATATTAGAAAATGCTGGCCGCATACAAAATTTCAGTGAAATATCTCAAAAACTGAGGACTAGTTTGCGTTCAAACAGACAGACAGACAGACAGACGGGCATGGCTAAATCAACTCATCCTGATCATTTCGGTATACACCAATACCTCGCTTTGCGTCGTAGATACGTTCCAAAAAAACACGACGCAAACTGAAACGACGCAAAGTGAATTATGATTTTCTATAGAAAACCATGAAAAGATCGAAGATAGGTTCCAGGGTTACGAAAATACTACCTAAATAAAGGAACAAAGTAAATATTTGAAAACGGAAGTAATATAAAATTTTATTTCATACATACATTCAAAAAAAAAAAACCATAAAAAAAGACAAATTCAATTAAAACAAAATAAAATATTCAATAAATTTATAGAAACCAAACTAAAATTAATCACTATCGGATGAGTCCATAGTGGCTCTTGTCGTAGGTCGGCTTTTCTTCATAAAAAATTGGTCCAAAGATGTCTGAACAGCTTTTTTTTTAAGTTAAGATACATTTCTTTGTAGCAATTGATATTTGTAGCTACCGCCTGGGACACTTTTAAACTCCTTACGCTGTCAGGATAGTTTTTTCGCGTGCATGGGCAACACGCTTTGTGTTGCCCGTAATTGTCATTTACTTTATGTTGACTGCCTTGTTTTAACACGGACATTAGAAACAAAGTCGTGCCATCTTTTAGAAAAAAAAAAAGAAAATTAAAAAAAAAAATTTTAAACTAGAACACAAAACAACGCAACTTCGAAAATTTAACGACGCACAGTGAGAATTGGTACTAATTCATCAGCGGCGCAACTTCGAAACGACGCAAAACGAAACGACGCAAAGCGAGGTATAGGTGTACTTATTGATGGGCCCATCTCTTCTTCTTCTCATACTTACAAACATCGGACCAAAGTTATAATACCATTTCATCTTCATGAAAGGTATAAAACAGCTGACTTTGATAGCTTGGTTTCCAGATGTAATGAAAAACAAGTAAGGAAAGCTGTCTTCGGCTGTGCCGAAGGCTAAATACCTTTCATGAATAAGCGTCACGATTTTCACTGTTTGATCCCAGTACAGCCTGTGTAAATTTAACTTAAGCTCATACCGAAATTATCGGAACTATCGATTATATGGGGGCGATGTGTTATATTGGTCCAATCTCATTGATTTTTTAACACCGACATTCCAAATTCTAAAATAGCAATAGTTACGAAATTTCACGTTCCTGCCTATATAACTACAGGAGTTATCTACCAAAATCCGTTTATTGGAACAATCGATTGTATGGGGGCTATGTGAAATATTTATCCCATCTCGATGATTTTCAACATCGATACTTCAGATATAAAAATAACAATACGTCCAAAATTTCACGTTCCTACGTGTTTAATTACAGGAGTTATAGCCCAAAATCCGTTTATGGGAATAATCGATTGTATGGGAGCCATGTGAAATATTTATCCCATCTCGATGATTTTCAACATCGATACTTCACATATAAAAATAGCAATAGGTCCAAAATTTCACGTTCCTACGTGTTTAATTACAGGAGTTATAGCCAAAAATCCGTTTATCGTAACAATCGATTGAATGGGAGCTATGTGAAATATTTATCCCATCTCCATGATTTTCAACATCGATATTTCACATATAAAAATAGCAATACTTACAAAATTTAACGTTCCTCGGTGTTTAATTACAGGAGTTATAGCCCAAAATCCGTTTATCGGAACAATCGCTTGTATGGGGGCTATGTGAAATATTTATCCCATCTCAATGATTTTCAACATCCATACCCTACTAGACATATATCAGTCATTTGAATAGTCAAATGTCAGGTATGGCTGAATGAAATCTATTTCAGGCCGTAGTGCAAAGTTTCATTCAGGTTTTCAAGAGCGACATTACAATCCTGAATAAACAATTTGTATACGTGTATGGTTTTGCGTCTCTTTCTTACTAATTGAATACTGCATAAGGCTCTCCTTATCTTTGTCCGGGCACTTTTACTTCATTCGTGACATAGATGTCAGTC